>WBMV01007614.1:0-107764 GCA_013396655.1 Campylorhamphus procurvoides | reverse complement strand
AGGGGTTGATATAGGATGGGGTCAGTGTGTATAAACATTCAGCTACGAAAGTTATATTACTATTACATTAGATCTACAATAATTTCTAACATTTATAAAATTAAAAATCAAAAATCAAAGAAACCTTTTGGCGTCAATACCCTTGAAACCAACATGGCTCTCTTGCTAGGAGTCAGTGCATTACTGCATATGATTCAGGTCTTGTTTAAGGTTACACAACTAAGTAAGAACATTACCCAGAGATCTGCCCCAAGACTGGATAGTTACGAATGACAGGGTGGGTGGGGCAGTACGGGCAAGTGCCTAGGACAGTGTTTTGAAACTCCATCTCTGAACAAATGCAGAATCCAGAAAAAAAACTAGTAAAATATTTGGAAAAGGTGAGCTGTCACCCTGGCAATTGCAGAGAGACCCAGATGACTGTGATGTGCTGGGGCCTGGCCCAGCCTGACCGAGCCCTGTTCACCAGTGCCCAGTGCTGGTGGTGTGGAGGGAAGGTCTCCAGGTCTGACAACAAAGCAGTGGGACCCGCAGATGCTCCAACCCTGGTGACAGGGCAACATGTGCTGGTGTTAGTTGCACCTACAAAGAAGAAGAAATACACATGGAAGTCACTTTGTGAAAGAGCTTTAGTAAAGGAGGACAAGGTTTGCAAAGAGGGTGAAGTAGAACCAAGGACATCATGGTGGCTATTACCAGGGCTATCACAGGAACAGGAGGAAGAGACAGAAGAGGTAACTATCCTATCCTTNTTGGCGTCAATACCCTTGAAACCAACATGGCTCTCTTGCTAGGAGTCAGTGCATTACTGCATATGATTCAGGTCTTGTTTAAGGTTACACAACTAAGTAAGAACATTACCCAGAGATCTGCCCCAAGACTGGATAGTTACGAATGACAGGGTGGGTGGGGCAGTACGGGCAAGTGCCTAGGACAGTGTTTTGAAACTCCATCTCTGAACAAATGCAGAATCCAGAAAAAAAACTAGTAAAATATTTGGAAAAGGTGAGCTGTCACCCTGGCAATTGCAGAGAGACCCAGATGACTGTGATGTGCTGGGGCCTGGCCCAGCCTGACCGAGCCCTGTTCACCAGTGCCCAGTGCTGGTGGTGTGGAGGGAAGGTCTCCAGGTCTGACAACAAAGCAGTGGGACCCGCAGATGCTCCAACCCTGGTGACAGGGCAACATGTGCTGGTGTTAGTTGCACCTACAAAGAAGAAGAAATACACATGGAAGTCACTTTGTGAAAGAGCTTTAGTAAAGGAGGACAAGGTTTGCAAAGAGGGTGAAGTAGAACCAAGGACATCATGGTGGCTATTACCAGGGCTATCACAGGAACAGGAGGAAGAGACAGAAGAGGTAACTATCCTATCCTTGAGTGAGCTGCATGAAATACAAAATTATGTCAGCTATCATTCAGGTGATTGTATTACCTGGCTGCTGTGATGCTGGGAAAATGAGGCTAGCAGTTTGGAATTGGAGGGAAAGGAAGCTAAGCAGCTGGGTAACCTATTGTCTTCTGATCCGCAGTTAATTTAGTGTCCAGATTGGTTAAACCATAATGTCTTGTCACTTGGCACCTCTGAAGAAAAACCTGTCTCCCTCTCTTGCAGTCCATTTGCTGTTGAGACCCTCTCTGGAGGGCTGCACCCACCTCAGCACAGGAAGGACATTGACCCATTGCAACAAGTCCAGAGGAAGGCCATGAAGGTGATTAGAGGGTTGGAATGCCTCTCCTATGAGGAAAGGCTGAAAGAATTGGGATTAATCAGCAGAGAAAAGAGAAAGCTCTGCTATGACCTTATTGCGGTTCTCTGGTACGTGTATGGGCCTAGAGAAAAGCTGAAGGCAGGCTTTTTACAAGGGCATGTAGTGATAGAAAAAGAGGGAAGAACTGGAAGAACATAGTTTTAGATAGAGTATTAGGAAGAAACTATTTAATATGAGGATGGTGAGGCACTGGAACAGGATGCCCGGAGAGGTTG
Source organism: Campylorhamphus procurvoides (assembly GCA_013396655.1). Classification (NCBI taxonomy): domain Eukaryota; kingdom Metazoa; phylum Chordata; class Aves; order Passeriformes; family Dendrocolaptidae; genus Campylorhamphus; species Campylorhamphus procurvoides. The sequence goes on along the minus strand of WBMV01007614.1, from coordinate 105,779 downwards.
TGAACTCCCCACCCCTGTAAGCATCCAATGCCACAGGATGGGGTTCTGAGCAACCTCATCGAGTGAGTGACATCCCTGCCCATGGCAGGGGGCTTGAAACTAGATGACCTTTAAGGTCTATTCCAACCCAAGGCATTCTGTGATTATATGGTCTGATTAGGTGTTTATACACATAGGTAAGAGCCTTCTCTTCCCTAGACTGAATCGTCCCAGCTCTCTGAGCCTTCCTTCATGAAAGAGGTGCTCCAGTTTGTTTTTCATAGTCATAGTGCTTTTTATTGCACTCTTGCTAGCTCCATATTGCACTTGTATTGGGATGCCCAAAACCGGGCACAGCAGTGTGGGTGTGGCCTCACCAGTGCTGAATAAAAGGGAAGGATCAGCCTCTTTTACCTGCTATGTGCATTCCTCCCAGTACAGCCCAGGACATGGTTAACCACCTTTGCTGCATGGGCATGTTGCTGGCTTGTGTTCCGCTTGGTGTCCAAAACTCCTAAAGGCCTTTTCAACAAAGCTGCTTTTCAGTGTTCAGCACCCACTGTGTACCCCATATGCCTGGGATTGTTCCTCCCCAGGTGCAGGACTTTACACTTCCCCCTGTTGAGCTTCACAAGGTTCCTGTCAGCCCATTTTCTCCAGCCTGTCACAGTCCCTCTGGATGGCAGCATGGCCCATTACCCTATCAGCTGATCATCCCAGTTTCATATTGTTTACAAATAACTACATTAGATCAAGCAGAAATAGTTGCTCTGATTATGCTGTGTGAGATGTTGTAGTAGTAAGGCAACAATTCAGTTACTGGTTAGCTGAAAACAATTCCAGCTTTTGATGGTTGCAGCATACTTCCTCTCCTCATTAAAGTTAGTGCATTAAGAAACCTTGACTTGTTTTGGGAACACTAGATATAGTACTAGGCAAGTACGTGGAAAAAACACGTTTCTGAAAAGTTCCTCTCTGTTCACTAAAGCAAAGAATATTAGTGATATAGAAGACAAATTCATTAGTGGATGCTCAAGTAATTTGCTTTAAAAGGAAAACCAAACCAAATAAATTAATTCCTCTATGGTACCCTCCCCTCTCTCCTTTGCCCTCTCTCCCTCTTCTTCCCCTGTGTAGTGCCCCGAAACCACACTGAAAATATTGTAGAATACAGAAAGAATTAAGGGAAGGATTTTTACCGATGCGCTATGATGAAATAACTGCTGAGTGCTGGGTATCTTGCTAGAGTCAGTGGAATGGATTGAAAAGTGCAGAATGGTGAATAACGGATGACTATTAATTTTTTTTTGCAGTGAAGACATAGCAAAGAGTTTGGTTGTGAGAGGGGAGTGTGTTTTAGTGATGCATATACTTGTTTAATACATCTAAAGGTGAAAGCCTAAAAGGTGATTTTGTACAGAGAAGGCACTTATCCTGTTTGATTACATTTCCGGTGTCACTTTACGGTCAGTGAAACATTACAAATAGTAAACACTGTCTGTTGCACTTTGCAGTGAAGAAAAACATAGCTTCACCTTTGGTCATAAATCCAAGTTTAATTTTCCTGGGACTGGTCATATCAGCAGGAGTATACGTGGAACTTCAATACATGGGAATAAATGAAGGGTGTATTGTATGCAAGCCAGCTGTTTACTACTACAGAAGTTATCCCACTTGTACATGTCAAGGTGTATTTGCCTGTATGGACTTGATGATAATTTAAATGCAAAAATACCCAAAGTTATGTACTGGGCATGGTGTTCTATGGTGTGGAATATCCCAGTTCAAATGTGGTGTCCTAGCCATGCTTGTGTACCTGCTCACTCACAAAGCATGGGAAAGCTTGATTTAGAGTAAGTACTGCTTAGCAACAACTGAAACATCGTTATGTTATCAAATCTATTCTCATATTGAATCCAAAACCAACAGCACTGTACCAGCTGCGAGGAAGAAAATGAACTCCATCTCAGCCAAAAGCAGGACACACAGTTGTAGAAATCTAGTTAATTTAAATTCAGACAGGGATGCAATGTAGTGTAGGGAAGGAAATAGGATTCACTGAAGGTGTGAGTGTGGATAAAGAAATGCAATTAAGTGCTAAGAATGGAGAGTAGTATGTTGGGTGAAGTGGGGAGGCAAAATGGGAGGAAAAATAAAGATCCAAAAAGCAGACTAAATTTTGAAATACTCATAGGACCACGAAGTATGGAAAAACATGAAGGCATCTTGCACATACAGATTTCTTGTGCAGTGATTCGTACAAAGCTAGAAAAGACATGAAGCTAATGAAATTAGTGGCTAATAAACTTACATACAAGCAAAGTGTGTGGTTACAGTGTGTGGCATAAAAAAGGTGGTTGCATGCATTTTGCAAATGTAGAAAATGAGGGAATGAGTTATGTGCTCCGGAAAGTGAAATCAGTAAAAAGCTAGTTACAGTTGAGTTACTTGTATTCTGGGATAGCTTTTTTGTAAGATTAATGAAGACTTTTATGAACAATAGATGGCACATGGTGATGTATAGTTGGAAATGGCAACAGCTTCCCAAGATAATACGTATCTCTCAGTTGCCTAAAGATCACTTCTTTCATGAGTACTGTATCTTGTTATGAAATAGAAATATGACTTTTTTTAGTCATCCTAAATGTAGAATTGGAAATAAGAAGAAATGCTGATTTTACGTGTACCTCTTGCATGTTTTTTTCTGTTGAAGAGCTTTCAGAGAATGAGGAATAGTACAGCTTTGTTGTTAAAATGCTGATGTAGGAGCTGGGAAATACAAGTGCTTTTTCCTCTGTGTTTGCAGTGTATTTGTAAGTGAGAAGTGAGTAATTGTTTTTCTCCATTTACTAAATGGGAATAGTGGCATTTTATCAAGCATGTGCTTTTTTGTCTAGATTGTGCTTATGTAATGTAATTCTAGACAGAGGATATCCAGATGAATCTACATAGGAAGATGCTAGGCTAACTTGAGAAGCTGTGCTGTATAAGTAGACTTATGAACTGGACTGTGTACCTGGCACTTAGAACAGGGTTTGTGCTGGGTAAAGACTGAGTATTCTTAAAACAGTAAGGTGAAAAAGTGAACATTTGTGTTGCGCCTTTTATACTAGCTTGGGCAGATGATTTTAGAAGCTTGTTTCCTGTTTAGAACCATGCATGTTGAATCTCAGATTATTCTCTACAGTGTATGTTAATTTTTCATTTTTTCTTTTTCTTTCAAAGCTGGACTGAAAGTCAACCAGAATGGCTGCTGTCATTTCAGATGGTCCTCCAAATCCAAGCTGCAAAATCATGACTTTTAGGCCTTCGATGGAGGAGTTCAGGGAATTCAACAAATACTTAGCATACATGGAATCACAAGGTGCTCATAGAGCTGGAGTTGCAAAGGTACACATCTGTAACTTAGAAGGAAAATTGATCCTAGTACCTGTTCTCCCTGTATTTGTGTTTTGCTGATTACAAACCTTGACCTTTTTAGTGTTTAATGTTCCAAATGATTTTCAGTAAATGGATACAGATCTGTTACTGTTTTAAGAAAGAGCCTTTCGATATCTCTGATATTTCATGCAGACTAATGAAGATGATGTATACAGTTTTCTCTCTGTTAATTGTTTACAAGTTCATAATAGTAAAATACAATCTCATTTTAAGTAGATTTGAACTAGTTTTTATCAAATCAAAATGAAACAGAGAGTTGATTGTATGCGTTAAAGTGGCCCTGATATACCAGGTGTTGAACTTGGTCTTTTAGGATTATGTAAAGCTTTACTGAAGCAAATAATTCCACTACAGTCAATGGTGACATATGTGAAGCATTGTTTGAAAGGGAGTAGTTTTCTTTTGAAGTGTTTTGTTAGTAAGAATTGGAGGTACACTAACTGCAACCACATTGCTGATTGTACAATGGCATGTCCAAGACCTTACAGCAGGTGTCCCTCCCCTAACAGAGAGTGATTGTCAGAGGTTAAATCTGATGTGATTTAGTGATACATCATGTAAGTGTTTATCCTGTATCAGTTTTGCCACTTCTTGAACCAGCAGGACACAATGCAGATCTAGAAATACTAGCTTAGTGACTGCAAGTACTCAGTGGGGATAGCCATCTCCATCTTTGGGTTTTTAAGGTAATGTTGCTTAGTCAAGACTTTTAGAATCTGAGAGAAGAGGAAAAAAACTTAGAGTTCTTGGTCTCCCCCTGCACAGTCCCTCCTTCTACTTCCTTTAAAGCAAAGCAAAACTAAACTCCTCACACTTAAAAAATTTGCAGGTTATTTTCTTTTTTATTTCTTATGATAGCATATATATAAGTCATATTTCCAAACTCCTCTATGTAAACAGAAGCAGACAAGCCCATGGAAAGCCCAAGCTGAATTTTTCCTATATTCAGCTGTATTATGGAACCTATTTGTTGCTGTGAGGATGAAGTATTGCAGTCCTTTAATTTTGAACAGTAAATATCATGTGCATTGTAATGACATCATCTTGCTTGCTTGAATCACAGTTAAAGCATCTCTTGCAGTTTTCAGTCTGACAGTTACTTGCTATGTATTACTACCTTGTCTTGAGAATTTGATATTCTGTATTTCCATATATCTCAAAAAAATTTAGAGATAAAAATAAACCAAGTATTTTTAAAAACAGATCTTAAATGAATAATTCATACTGTAGAAGTTTAAGGGATATTTTGTAAGTTTTAGAATGGATTTTAAAATAGCAAGAAAAAGTACTTCTTTCTGTTTTCATAGTAATATAAGATAAACTTACAAAGAACATAATTTTTCTGAAGTATAGGATATACAGGCTCAAATATTAATGCAAAGAGAATAGCAACTACCAGAAGAACTATATGCATATGTGGAAACAATAATTTAATCTCTAAACAGAGAACACAATCAAAGTAGGCATACCCAACACTTCAGGTTAAATGTGAAGGTATAAGGGGAGAAGACCTGTTACCTGTGTAGAAGAAATGTGTATTTAAATGGGATAAAACGATTACAAGGCTTGCATGTATTGGAGAAGGGAGGGACTATGGGAAATAAAATGTTAAAAAAACCCCACAACAATCCCCAGAGTTCCTAATTCTATGTCTGAAACAAGGGATTAAGGTACTAAACAAGCAACATTAAACCATTTCCAGAGCAGATAATATACTGTGGTATCCCTAGGCCAAATTGGCAAAAAAATTGCCATTAGGCTTTTGAAAGTCTGGAATGAGGCTTTAGGCATAAAAAGAAATATCTAGTTTAGTTTTGCTGTTACAGAGGATTCTAGAGTTAAAAGGAAAACAGGGACTGAAAGCAACAGAAAATGGCGAACAAGGCACACTGATAGATTAGTTGATCTTTACTGGAATAAGAAGTGTTTCGAAGTCTCAGACTGTATTATGGTAGAGCAACATAGTTAAATTAGTTTTCAGTCACATTGACAAATAGAAAAGTAATTTTCAATCATCATGCTGAAAACAGATATTGACAAGTGCAGGAAAAACAATTTTCAGACAAGTTGGGGAGTAGTAGTTACATAGAAATAGTAGCCAGTGCCATTCAGAATCAGATGTGCAACAGGAGGTTACCAGTATATGAAAGAGGATTTAAGAGAAATGTATGTTGATAGCATACATGTACAGTCTTCATGGAGCAGACGGAGTGGTATAACTAAGACATCGCTATCTAAATCTGAATGTACGTCACACTAAATTATTCTAGACAGTATTAATATGCTTTAGATGTTTGATAACTAAATATGTATGTAAATGAGGCGGCCATGCCTTAGATTTTTCCTTTTTCATATTTGAGCTTTCAACAGTATGATTGATGAATTTGATCTATGTTGCTTCCACTGAATGTACCTAACTTGCCTGGCTTTAAAGAGGTTATTTTACTAAAGGGAATTCGTAGAGGCTTCACTGAGACAGGTCACAGAAACCTAGTCAGTATTTTCAGCTCTTACACTGTCTAGATACCTGTCATTTTGGACATGATATTTTAACATCTTCAGTCTTTGTCTTAATCTTTGTTAGAAAATGTAAATTCTTTGAGACAGATTCTCTATTTTTATGTACTTTTAAAATGATACTTTGCATATTGGTCCCCACAATATTCACTTCTCTAACCAGTACTCTAATTACAACAGTAATATTAGAAATAGAATTGGGGTTTTGCTGAAGCCAGTTGCATGGGTAAAGAGGCGAGGGGGGAGGAGGGGATAGTTGAGTTTTTGGCAGTTGGGACTGGGGGTGGTTTTAACCTGTTTTTCACACCTTTTTGGGTGGTGGGGATCTCGGGCAGGTAGGTGGATCGGGCCAGACTGTGAGCTCCCAAGTACTGGCCCATGGGAACGGAAGCAGGGACCCCCTGGCCAGGACAGGGTATAAAAACCTGTGGTTCTCACGGGCCTGTGTCTGTATGCTAGGCCAGAGGGACACACCAATTCAGCTGAATTTGTTAAATAAAAAGTTTAGTCTTGCTTTGACGACTTTGGCCCCTTCTGAATTTTATTGGTAAGTGTGAGCATTTCTCACAGTAATAAACATGCTCCAGTTAGTTGGAAGGGAACATTTTGAACCCATATTCACAAAAATATTTTTATTGCTTAAAACACACTGACCTTTAATTAAGTAAGATAATGCAAATATTGCTTTTCAGTATTCATATATTTGAGCCAAACCCACAGCTTCATCCTTAATAATCATGAAAATGGAAATCTCTCTGCACATATTTGATTTCTGTGCATATATTCTGAATGCGTGACTTCACTGCTTCAAACTAACATTTTGTATTTTGTTGATGTGCATATGATTTAAAATTTCTGTGAAAGAAATAAGCAGGAATCACAAGATGATTTTTTTTTAAAGGAAACAACACTGAAACTTTCTAAGTAGTCCCTGTACAGCAGAAGTCCTGTGGAAACTAAGAAGAAGAAAAGGAAAAGAGGGATTTGCATCTCTGTAAAAACTGAATAAAAATGCCTGTTTATATTTGAATTAAAAACATTGAATTTGGAAGTATGTTACTGAGAACTTTTCTTCAGCTTAATGTTTGTATTTTGCTTTGTGCTTGTTAGCACAAATATTCATGCTGGATAGACTGGATATCTTTGAGGAACGAACCGTTTGAGTACATTAGCATTACATTTTGCTCATTTGGGATTGTTTTTCAAAGGTATGAAATGATCTCACGATCTATCTGTATAATGTTTTAGAAATTTATTACTTTCTTGGAGAGATGTAATAGCAAAATTTTTAATGGGCACTTTTGTGTGGAGTCCTGAAATGCTTGTAAGAGAAACAGCCTGGCTATCCTAGATTAAGGACTGCCTCTAAATTTTGAATTAATTATTCAAGTAATGTAATTCATTCGCAGTAAGTTGCATGTTTATGAGAGATGCCCTACTTTGCTGTATGATACTTTAAAATTTCCAAGCAAGTATTTGTGAAAACTGATTAGATCATGGCCGAAAAGAGTGACTATAATGAGTGAATCAAAACAACATGGCATTGAGCCTTTGGACAAGTAAAAGTTCAAAACCAAAACCAGACCAAAAATATATATATATAAAAATTTTCTGTTCCTGTGTTTTAGAACTGATGCAGTTCAGGTGTAGAGAGTTATCTGCTTTCACGTAAAACGATATATGCAAAGAATATTCAAAATTACACAGCATGTTAAAGAACATTACTTTTACTATAGGCTTCTTATAAATTCTTAATGACTTTATTACAAACACTTGAGAATCTGCTGAGCAGTTTTCATAGACAGTGGGCAATTCTGTGGTACTGTTAACATTACAATTGGTTAATCAGCACATAGCTTTAATATTCAATTATGAGGATTAAATCATGCAATTATAAAAGTTTATGTATCTAAAATAGTGCAAACTCTTACTGTAATAGAGTTGTAGCCTGTAATTTTATGGGGAGTAAGTTGCACAGACTCTCCAATCTAAAAAGGTCTCTAAAATAGTTTTATTCACTTTTCAGTTAAAAAAAAAAAGTTATACATACTGTTGATACCAAATAACATTTAGACAGTGGAGTGTCAGGATTTTTTTGAATGAATTTTTATTTTAATTGAAGATAAAATTTTTTTCTTAGAATTGTTAAGTTTGAAAAAGACCTCTAAGACTGTTGAGTCCCCTAAGCCATATCCTCAAGGGTGACACCCATGCATTTTTTTAACTATGTATCATGTCATGGATTATGAACTGTTTTTCAGTTGTGAGGCTTTCTGATTCTGAAGCCTGTCTACATAGTTGTCTGTGATTGAATTGCTGTAGATGAGTGAGTTGCTGCTTGTGAATTGAGGTGATACTGTCCCTATTTTGAATTGGTTTCTACATTGTCTAGGACCTCTTGCATTAGCAGTTAGTTAGTGCAAGACAGCTGGTAAACAAGCATTCATCTGATCATGTGGGCATATTTGAGTGGTTCTTTCAGTTTTTTCCAGGATGTTTTGAATTTTCATTGCAACTGTGATGTCCTGTTTTGTGTTTTTGAATTTAAAGGTTATCCCACCGAAGGAGTGGAAACCAAGAAAACATTATGATGATATTGAAGATTTGGTGATTCCTGCTCCAATTCAACAGATGGTCACTGGCCAGTCAGGGCTTTTCACACAGTACAACATTCAGAAAAAGCCCATGACAGTGAAGGAGTTCAAGCAGCTGGCCAACAGTAATAAGTATGTATGTGTTTATTAGGAAGACAAATATTTATTTTCACATATTGTGATTTCTTTGAATTGTGCAGGGCAACTGATGATTTTGCTTTTTAAACCTTTTTTCTTTTTCCTAAGGTATTGAAGGGTACCACAATCTTAATATTTATTGTTTGTGTTTATGTTTTTGAAAGCATCTCATACTGTGACAGGAAGAAAGCACCTGAAAAACATGAGACATGATGCTTTTTGTCTGCCCTTCTCCTTTCTGATCTAAAACATGGTTATACAGAAAATAGTGAAGATGACACAGATTTACATCTGAGTTTTAATTTGATTACACCTATTAATATTTAATATTTAATTCCTAGTTACTGGAATGTCCTATTATCATGTAATTCTGGGAAAAAAAACCCAGCATCAAGTGAATGTCTGTGTTTTGGTTATGATAAGATGAATATTAAGGGAGACGAAAAAGTGTTTATGAAGGGCTAGGAACTGTACTGAAAAGTTTCAAATTGGTGAGCATTCCAAGAAGAGGGAATGGATAGAAGGAATTCTATCTTATCCTTTTGGCCACATGTAAAGAATGTATTTTACTTCAGTACTTCCTTAAAACTGAGTGGAAATAGTTTCTGGAAGGTGAGTCAAAGCACGTTAGAGAGAAAAGATATTTGAATAAAGGAAGATAGGATTGCCTTAGTTTGAAGGAAAGTTTGTCTCATAAGTTAATAAAGAAATTAAGATATAGGAAGAGAAGCTGCTATCAAAATGAGGGAAAATAGGACATGAAAAGGTCTTAAGGAGGCATCTCAGCAGTTTTCCCATAACATCCATGCTTTTATAATATGGGTTTATTTTTAGCATTAAAATGGATTGGTATTTCCACCCATATGTTACTTGTGAAAAATTGAGTTTAATTGAGCTATACTTACCGTATTCTTTCTCTGTTAAGTGGGAATGGGCATCTATTTTGCAATTACTAAAATTGTTTAGTAACTGTTAGAGGTGGGAATACAACATAAGAACTGTATGGTATCTGATGTAATTTTCAATGATACCTTTTCATAGATGTTTAATGTTTATTTTGTTAACTTGTAATAAATTGAGATACACTACTTTCTTTAAACAGTTTCATTACACAAACTGAATATTTTATTATGTGTCATGATGTTTGTTAAGTTTATTACATTCTTTGTTATGGGAGATATTTTGGAAGTGTTTCTGGTTTCAGTTTTCATGGTTTTTACTGAAATCAAGTGGCAACTTAATTTCATATACAACATTAAGAACAATTGGGAAGGTTTCTCATCTGTTACTAGATGTAGTTCTTTCTAAAAATTCGTTCCTGCTCTTGAGAAAATGTCATATAATTTCCTATGACACTCTAGGTCTGTATTTCTTAAATCATCAGGCACTTGAGAGCCTCTGTTCTCCCATAAAAATAATTTTGTTCCTTAATGGGGAAGATTTCTCAGGTTAAAGACTTTTCTTGAGGATTGTGATGTTACCTATTTCCTTTGGGGAGAGAGAAGGGCCGCGAACATCTAAATGAAATCATAGTTGCCTTTAAAAGGATCATGTGTACTCAGTCTAATGTATTTCATCTTTTGTTTAGGCATGTGCAACTTACCATGTAACCAAAATGCTTCTCTACTTGACCTCTGGGAAATAAAGTCATACCTGCATCCTGTAAACAAGGAGTTTATGTATGCATATTACTCAGTGTCAAGTAAAAATACATCCTGATTTCTAGAGCTGTATCATGAGAAACAATTAAAACTCTTGCTCAGGATGCTTTGGTTAAGATGTGTTTTGCTAAGATTTTTGTCTCTGTTCAGAGTTATTACATGATGTAAATGTACCTGGTCTGCTTAAGTCTTGTATGTTTGGATATTCTTGCCAGTTGTTGGCAGGTCTAATATGAGACTTCATTTCTCAGAGTTGCAGTATTGAGGGAGAATGTTTTCTGTTCTGAAGACCTAAATATGGACGAACAGAGGTCTGACAAAGGATCTTGAGGCAAAGCTGTTAATAGATGTTTCTGTGGTAGTGTTCTTGTTGTGTTCCCGCAAGATTTTACATGAGTAACATTCCAAAAGTACATGCATAAATTATTTAAGCACATGTGTATTTTGTACTAACAGTTAAGCCTATAGGTATGGTATCTTTTGCTGTTATAAAGGAGTCAAAAGAAAAAAATCCCTTAAACATTCTTTTTCTCTGCATTGCAGAGTTTTTGGTATCAATTTTTTTAAATATTACAGGTTTTTGGAAGGTTTTACTGGGAAAGAAAGGAGAGAAGAAAGTACTTGTCTTGCTTGGCAGGGTTGATGCATGGCTGACTTAGTAAGTTCAAGCTTTTCTGAGGCAGGCTTATGCAGGACTTACATCTGTGTCTTTGTGGAGATGGTAGTGAGGTAGGGAAATAATAAATACTTTTTAATTGCATGAATTTCCCACATGTGTCTTTTTTTATGGAAGAGAAATGAAAGGGAGTGGGTTCAGCCTGAGGGCAGTCAGATACGCTGTTGAGCTGCTGGAGACTGAAGCAAATGTTGTGTAGGTAGGTGTATGACTTTAGTTACTGTAACTGTCAGGTAGGAGGTTCCATGATATCGTTAACAATGGAACTAAGAACTCAGGACAACTAGTAATTCCTCTGTTTCAGTGAATTTGAAATAAAGCGATCACTTAGAATTCAATTTTCAGATTCAGAAGCATAGTCCATTGTGAAGGTGGTTGTTGAAAGACTGTGATGAACCTTTGCCTACCTCTTCTCCTGCAGATACCGCACCCCAAGATACATAGATTATGAAGATCTGGAGCGTAAATACTGGAAGAACTTGACTTTTGTGGCACCAATTTATGGAGCAGATATCAATGGGAGCATTTATGATGAAGTATGCATAGCTTTTTATGAAGTTTGTGTCTTCCAGCCCTCTTTTAAAGGGTACTATACTTAGAGGATACAGTCTTGCTTTGTGACTGAGAATTTGTCTTTTGAAATCTTTGTGTTACTCACTTTAAAGACTGCAAGCAAGGTTGAAATTAACTCTACATCTGCAAGAGTCAGACAGTTCTGTCTTTAGACAGTAGAATATTGCTACTCTTCCTGATAAGACTCTTCCCTTTCTTCACTTTGAATTCTCCAGAACTTTGAGATTACTTCCTGCTTATTTGTTTATAAACGTTTTAGTATGTATGTTTTCTGTGTACTTCTGTGGAAATTTAGATACATTTTAAATAGCTTTTACTTAAAAGATGAGATACTCTTGTTTCTCTCTCTTTCACTGAAAAATATTGATTAATAGCTATACTTATACATACTTGGAATGCCTGCACTTTCCTGGAAATGTGTTTACACTTACTGTTTACCTTTCACTTGAAATAGACAAAATTGAAATTTCCTAAGGAAATGAATTTTGCTAGTTACTTGCTAAGATCTGCATGGATAGATAATAAAGGCCCTCTTAACACAGATCTCATTATCCAAAGAATTACAGAATATCCATTGATACCTATTAGTCTGTGTAAGTAACTAGGAACTAGATTTTGAAGGGATTATTTCAGTAATGAAACTAATAGAAGAAATGTTAGCATTTCAGAAAAGATTTGAGGATTTAAAAAAATACAGGGCAAACTTCTTTATTAAAAGAATCTACCATGTATGGAGTTCTTGAGTTATTTCATGTTCTGTGTAACTTCCTTCTCCCATCATTTTCAAAAAAGAATGATTTCTCTGTGACAGATGGTTGAGGCTCTACTAGTATTTCACATTTCTTAATGGAAGACAGATTACTGGAGAACTGTCCAAAGATAAATATGGTCAGCCAATATGGCTGAAGGCAATTCAATTTTTGCACTATGTGATCTTAGAAAGATAGATATAGATGACCAATGCTCTGCTGTTTAGAGAATGCACCAAGTCCAAATTGTATTTTGTGTTGAAATAGATATTTTAAAAAATAATTTAGAGAATAATTGAAGATTCTTTTTTTGGAATGTTTTGACAAAGAGACATTTTATGTGGCTGTTGCTTTGTAGAGACTAAAATGAGGCACAGAAAAACAGTTTTTGTTTCAAGAAATAGAAGCTTGCCCTTTTTCTTCTCTGATGTTTTTTTTTTTTGATTGTTGACAAATTATGCCTTATGACATAGCTTTTTACAAATGTGTACTTTGTTTTGATTATGTTTTCTTTGGTCTTTAGTATCTTAATTTTACTGTTGCATGAGCAACATTTCCAAAGAAAAGAGAATGAATGCAGTAACATCAATTTGAGAGTGTTGACTGGTCAAAGAGAAGGTTGGAGATTTCCTTTTCATGGAATTTTACTTTTGTTAGACTGGGGAACTGAGGAAGGGAGGTCAAAAAAAAAAAAGCTAAAGGGAAAGTGAGGAGGGCAGTATTCAGAGTTCATGACTAAGATGCTGGGTGCACGGGAGAAGGAAACGAAGCATTGAAAGTTGCAGCAAGTGGGGAAGAAAGCAATGAAAAGCAGAATAAAACCCCCTTGATGCCTATGATAAAATGGGTATTATTTAAAAATAAATAACAAGGGAGAAATGTTAGTGAAAGGAATTGACACTGAGGACTGTGAACAGACCGTGCAGTTAATGTGACATCCACATGATGGTGTACGGCCCAGTGGTGTATGAAGAAAGAGAAGGAAAAATACTCCAGTAACAAACTGTTGGTGAGAAAGTTACGATGCCACTGATCAAAGTGTTGTTGCTTAGAATAATTTTGCCACTGTTACTTTTTGGCCAGCAGATGGTGTACTTGTACAGCTAATATTTTTAATGTCTTAGTGCTTAAAGGTAGTGCTGAGCAAGGATCTTCTTGATTCCGTTTGAAATTAGGGGTTGTTCTTATGTCTTCATTGAGTTTCCTTCAGGATTGTCGTTATTTGAGGACAGTAGATGAATACAAATCACTGACAATTTGGGGACCATATGAGAGAAAGGGAATGGTGGGATTAATTTTTCATAGCAGCCTATTTGTGAGAAACAAAACAAATGCATACTTTCTATGAAATGTATTTTATACGAAATAGTCTGTTATAGATTTTGCATTTAAGGTAAATACCTGACCGACATTTGGGTACAAAACCACAAGAACTTAGTGGAAATGTGATTTATATGTGTACATGGGCCATCAAAATTAGTGAGAAATACTCCTGTGCTGTAAATCCATATTCTTCAGTTTAACAGTTTACCAATTGCATTTTCTTTTCCACATGCTGACAGTCAATCTCATATTGAGACATCTGTATCTGAAGCATGATGAAGCCTTAATTTTTACTATTTGGGTTATTTAAGAGGCATTATTGTCACGTGTGGAATCCAGCTCTTTCTTGGCATTGTGCCAGAGAGATCATGGGTCTTGTAGTATTTGTTTTTTATAAAACTGGAGGATGACAGATTCTGAGGGGTTTGGAAGACGGGGCAAAGGTGTAAAGCCTGTGTTGCATGGAAAAAAAGACCCTGCAAACCAAACAAGTAAAACCCAAAGAAAACAAGAAAAAAGCTATCAGTGCATGCTTTGAAAACTACCATCCATGATTCAAAATTTACCTTTGTGATAATTTGAATTATTCCAGAATCTCTGTTTCTATTGAAAACATCTTTATGATTGTTTGACATCTTTGAACTCAGATTGAACTCGTATTAAGTCTTTACAAATACAGAAATAATCTATGAGAACAAGTGTATTGTGAACTCTGTAGAGCTTTCTAGAAAATAAATTTCCCATCAAGGTTTGCTTGAAATATTATTCTGTGTTGTATGCATTCTAACTGCTGTTACATTTAATTGCAGTGCTTTGTAGGATAATGACAATGTAGGTGACTCAAGAAAAAGCATGACCCCCACATGGACTGGTCTGGCTACTACCAGGGGAAGAGTCTTCCTGGTTTCAAAAGAAGTTCCAAAGAAAAGTGACTGATTTGAAGTTATAATGAGCCAAGTCATAAAACACATATGACTTCAGTGCTGACAGTTGCATCTGCTTTTCCATAGAGAAAAGCCAAGTTTGGAAGAAGCACATGTAAATATTGTTTTGTGTCTCTCTCACCACTCAGCTGCTGTCTTGAAGATAGCACTTTACTTCTATTTTTCTTCTTTTAGTTTTATTTCTCCTAATAAGACAATTCCTAATGCCTACCTTCTCCCATATATAAGATGGAGGGGGCACGTTTGATGAGCAATACAAGAGTGCTTGATTCAGTGGAGTTTGTAGGCTAACAGTAATTTTTGCTGAATCTTAGATGTATCTCTGTTGTGATACTTGCTCTAGCAACAGATGTCCTTGAGTTTCTTACCATAACCCTTGACAGAGTAGCCAACATCATTTTAAAGCAGCACCTTGACATTTTGTGTAGAATTTGGATTCTAAATGAGTTAGGGATGGTGTTTGAGTTGTAGCTAAACCTAAGGCTGCAGGAGAGCAGCAGGCATAAGCAACCCAAGAGTCTCTGGAGAGCATCAATAACAACTTCCTGACCCAAGTCTGCTGGATGTCTTACAAATAAGAAGGGATTTGTTGTGAATGGTGGCTTGAGGGCAGCTTTGTCTGTAATGGCCATGAGATGGCAGGGTTCAGGATCTTAAGGGGAGGTGTGAAGACAGAAGGCAGGCCCACAGATCTGGCCATCAGGAGAGCAGACTCTCTTCAGTGATCTTATTGTTAGTGGATAAGACCCCAGAGGAAACAAGGGCCCAGAGAAGCTGGTTGGTGTTTCACCGTCTGTAAGCTCAAGAGCGGTCCTCCTCCCATCAGGAAGTCAGGAAAAAATGCCAGGGGTCTGCATGGATGAGCAAGGATCTTCTAAAAAAACTTAATCATTAATGGGAAATACAGAAGAGCTATAAGGAGTTTGTGAAGAACTTAGCCCTTGGGAAAGACCCACGTGGAGAAATTTGTGGAGGACTGTCTGCTGTGGAAGAGACCCTGTGTGGGAGCAGGACAAGAGTGCGAGAAGCCCGCCTCCTGAGAAGGAGGAGACAATGTGGGATGAACTGAAAGCAACCTTCATTCTCTGTTTCCCTAAACTACTTGTGTGGGAGATAGAGGTGAAGGGAATTGGGGTTGAGTAGAGAATTCTGGAGTGAAGATGAGATAGGTCTACTCTTTGCTGGGTTCAGGACTGAATGGTCAGGCGCACAGGACAGTGGTGAATGGAGTTAAATCCAGCTGGGAACCAATCACGAGTAGTGTTCCCTGGGCTTAGTATTGTGGCCAGTCCTGTTTTACATTTTTATTGATTATGTGGGCGAGGGGATTGAGGGCACCCTTACGTCAGCTTGAAGATGACACTTGACACTACACTAGGCTGGAGTGTTGCTCTGCTGGAGGGTATGAAGGGTCTACAGAGGAATCTGGACAGGCTGGATTGGTGGGCTGAGGTTCAAGAAGGCCAAGTCTTGCCCTTTGGTCACAACAACCACATGCAGCAGTACAGGCTTGGGGCAGAATGACAGGAAAGCTGCCAGGTGGGAAAGTACCTGGGGGTGGTGTTTGACAGCAGCTGAACATGAGCCATCAGGTGCCCAAGAAGGCCAGTGGCATCCTGGCCTGTATCAGACATAGTTTGGCCAGCAGGGTCACCCTGTACTTGGTATTGGTGAGGCTGCGCCTCCAATCCTGTGTCCAGTTTTGGCCCCTCACTTCAAGAAGGACATTGAGTTGCTGAAGTGTTTCCAGAGTAGTGCAACAAAGCTGGTGAAGGGTCTGGAACATAAATCCTATGAAGTAACAAGCAACACAACAACGGGAAACTGCCTCAAGTTGTGCCAGTGAGGAAGTTTACATTGAATTTCAGGAAATACTTCTGCAAAGAAGGGATTACCAATCACTGGAGTAGGTTGCCCAGGGAAGTACTTGAGTCACCATTTCTAGGAGTATTTAAAAGAGCCAGAGGTGTGATGCTTAGAGACATGGTTTAGTGGTGGCCTTGGCAGAGCCAAGTTTATGATTTTTCTCGAAGATCTTAAAGATCTCCAACCTAAATGATTCTGTGATTCCATGATGTCCTTTGTGATCTACCCATAGTTAAGATCAATAGAAGCAGACATTAAGGTATTTGGTTCTAGTGTGCATTTCCAAAGAATCTACTAGCTCAGTCTTTGGAAGGGTGCTGCAAAAGCAATGGTTATAAATAAAATACTTTAAAATACTGAGAAGTAAAACCAGATCTAATGAGGGTTTGTATTTCCTGATTTGTGTTTATGGTGCAGAGATTCTGCTTGTAGCATTTTTCTTTCTATCTTTTAATGACTTTGAAGGCACGGTAAAAAGCTGCCAGTTATTTTGTTGTATTCATTGGTGCGAGTACATGGTTAGTTGGAGTGAAGAGTGGGTTCCCAAGCACAAATTTTTCTGTAATGTTTCTCCTACTCCTTTCCACTCTGTTCCTTAATTAGTGTTTTTTACTCTTATTATTTGAGTTATTACACTCAGTCATAAGGGCTTTTTAATCTTACTTGTACAACAGATACCTTGTTTGCCAGATTAATATTGAAACAAAGCAGTAAAATGATCCCAGGAAAATTAAACTGAAAAAGGATTTTGTGTAATAATGTATACATATGGAAATTGTGTTCATAAAAATAGAATGCATCATGGTCTTGGCTGATTTGTTTAAAGTGCAAAAGATAGCATCATGTCACTTCTGTAAATACTTAAAAAAATTAATAAAAAATCATTGCATTTGGAGCCTATTTTATTCTTATGTGCAAAGAAGTCACTGCTTACAACCTTGAGCTTCACTTTTCATCATTATACTGAGATTTAGGTTACTCTTTATATGTTTGAGAAAACAATGGGTCAGCTCCTTCCACACTCTGTGAGTGTTCAGATGATAGCTGATTCTCAAGTATTCTCCATTTTATCTCCACATTGCAATAAAAACAGTTGCAAAGGGTGTTAAGAGTAATAGAAACTCTGGATAGTAATTTACAGTAAGTTTGAATCATCTTCAAAATTAGCGGAGATTGGAATAGTAGTCTTCTGTATAAACTACTATTTTGCCTTACAATATTTATCTGAGGAAATACAAGGTAAGTGTAATGTGTGTAGAAATGACCATAATTGGTAAGGTTTTTCAAACCTGCTTAAAGAAAGTTAAATATGTTGTTTTCAGCTTTTTTTTCCAGGTATTGGATTATCTGGTGCAGTTGTCAATGATGACAGGTATACTTTAAAGAATTGCATCAGAAATGTAGATAAATTAGAAATATTCTCTTTACACATTTCCTTGAAACTATTGTAATATTCAGATATTATTGTGATAGTCCAAGCAGAATTAATATTTTGTATTTTCATCAACATCAAGTAGATTATAACGTATAAATGTATTTGTAAGAAACTACCAGATACACCTCATGGTCTAATAATGGTTATTAAATATAGCATAACCTCATAAAATATACTTTAATTTTGAGACATATTGATATGTATTGACCCGTTAAACTGCTTTTTTTGCAACAGTGCTGTTTTTAGTGTACATTGCAATTAAGTCTAAAACTAGTTATATAACTACTGGAAAAGTTAGAATCAATATTTTGCTTAAAAAATCATGTAAGTATTCAACTTGATGTTCTAGAATATTAAAAAAGAGAGCTGTGATGTAAAGTTACATCCTTAATAATAATTTGTGATAATTACTGGTAGTTAATTTTGACATAAATATAAAGTTGATTTACTATTTTAAGTTCCAGAAATGTAGAAGGAGTTGAAATAAATCATGTGGTTTTATTGTTTAGGCCAGTCTCAGTGAATGTTTCCTTTTGAGCTAAGTGTACTTGTCCCAAACAGTCGCTAGGAAAAGAAAACAGCTCAAGTATCTTGTGTAGAAGTTGTGCATTGTTTATTTGGTATGTTTGGTATTTTGAAGCAATCTTTGTCCTAGGATTGGTCTCCGTGGGAGGATTTGCTTTTATTTTAGGACAAACCATTAGCAGTTTGCTTGGTGACAAGTTGTAATACATCTTAACAAAATATGAAAATATGAGATATGGTGATTAAAAAAAGAAAAATTCTTCTCTTACATATTGCTTACTTCTTAGTAAGAGAAGACTTAGATTTCAAAATGTTATGATTGCTAAAAGCTTATTTGGGTAAAATGATGTGTTGTGGGGAAAAGTTGCTAAAAAAGCCCATGGGATACTATTAAGTAGAAAGATAAGACCTGTCAGTAGAAACCTTCGAACTGCAAATTGCAGTTGAAAGGGTTTTCTGGGGAAGTACTGCTTTACTTGCTGTTTCTTTTCTACTTTTAGCCACTGTCAGAAAGAGTAGACTGCCTGCGTTAACAGTTGATTTTTATGAGGATTTGTTGCTTTCTTCTGACCCTGTATATATGTGTCTGTACCTGCATGGTTGAGTCACTGCTCTTAGTTTGCTGGATTAATTTGTTTCTCCAAATGGACTGCACAATTTGTAAACAGACAAATGTTATGTGTTATAAAAAAAATAAAAATTGTAAATTAATTTGAGGACTTATTGGTTAAAAGTGTTTCTTTAAACAAATTTTTTATTTTTCAGCTTTGTTAACTTGGTATTGCTGCTTTTTGTATTTGAAAGGTGCAGATTCTTACTGGCATCTACTATTTGAGTTCATGTTAGTGTTTTTTTTCTTTGATCATATTAATGATATATTTTTTTAATTTCTAAATTTCATGTGCCTTTATGTTTGAAAAAACGCATCAAAGCCAAGGCTTTCCATTCTAAAAGAAGAACAAAAATTGCTGTCTGAATTGAATTTATTCTATGGACATCCTTTACTCCTTTGTAAAACACCAGACGACTTAGAAATAGTACTTCTTAATATGTGAAATAGTTGTAGCAGAAGTGTGGTTAGAAGTGCCTGTTCAATGAGAATTCTGAACTTTGTACAGACATTGCCTTCTTATATATCAATTCTAGTTGCTGCGTATGTAACATGCTTGACGTAAAAATCTCAAAAAATGAAATTAAAACTGAGAGGATGAAGTTTTCATTACTTTTTTCTTTAACCTATATTCTTGCTTCTCCAGTTGCCCAGCTATTGAATGTCATCATGTTACTTAGTCTTAATCAGGTGCATTAGGACTGCAGTCTGCCATCAGTTCATTCCTCAATGAGAAAGGTTACCAGAACTGCAGGTTCAGTGGTAGGTGGTGTGCAGAGCAGCTTACCTTTAAAGGGTATGCTTAGAGGCTGTTTTCCCAGGAAAACTTGCCTGAGTTTTTAATAGATTTGATTATTTTGTTTTTCTGACTGCTTGAGCACCAGCTAATGTCTTCCCTAAAGGTACTAATAATTGCTGTTATAATGAAGTCTAATCTTTTTCTCCTCAATTTTGTAGCTTTGATCTTCGTTATATGGTCTCTTACATGCTGTATTACCTGAAATTCGAATTGCACTTTGTGCCTGAATCTGAAATACAACAAAAACTACATACATTGCTTTCTGATTGACTTTCAATATACAAATTTTATGGGCAATAATATAAGAAAACAACTTAAATCTCAGGAAATCAATAGATTTCTTCTGCAGTACATCATTATGATTAGAAATACATCTGAAGTGATGTAATAATTTTATGTTTTTATACACTTCAGAGAAATGATAAATTTATGCATGTAAAATAAATTTTTAAATAGTTTTTCATACTATTTGGTATTACTTTGTAAATAAAAAAAACAGATAGGCTCAGTGAAATCTAGTGGCTTCCAGCTATCAACTCATCAAAGATTTTCTCTGCAGCTATTATTTCAATTGTGTATGGTGTTTCAATCCATGTTAGGGTTGATTTACTAAGTGTGAAACAGATACAAACTTACTTATGTTCTCTGCTCTGAACATCTCAGACTTGTAATATGATCTAGAACTTACTAAGGTCAAGAGAATTTTTCTTCAAGTAATTTCAACTCTTTTCTCCAGTGCTTAGAAATTTGTATGAACATACAATCTTTAGCAAAGGCTAGATCAGGTGTGTATCTTTTGACTGAGACTATTATAGAAAATTGCATTGTTTTATGAACGTATTAATATATTTATTATGTATCTTTTTCAGGGTATTGAAGAATGGAATATTGCCCATCTTAATACAATATTGGATGTTGTAGGAGAAGAGTGTGGAATTTCTATCGAGGGTGTAAATACGCCATATCTGTATTTTGGCATGTGGAAAACAACGTTTGCATGGCACACTGAAGACATGGATCTCTACAGTATTAATTATCTCCATTTCGGGGAGCCAAAGTCATGGCAAGTTTTAATTTTTATGAAAGATAATATCTCTTTCAGCTGGCTAAACCAGATGGGGTAAAATTGCTTCATAATGATAAACTTTACTGAAAAGATAAAATAGTAGTTTTGTGAGGTTTTGTTTTTTGCCCTTTTTTTTTTTAAGCTCAATACTATGAAATATGTGAGATTGGTAATGAACATCACACCAATGCAGTCTTTGATTTCAAAAGACAGATAAGGACTTCAGGCTTATTGGAGAGCAACAGAAAAATATATTAAAGTTCCAATATGAGAAGCTTAATGGGTTGGGAACCCCAAGAATGTTTGAGTGGCTTCTGAAAGAGCTCTTTGGAATCAGTTTCTTTGGGACTGCGTAACATGTTTTTTATTAAACATGCATTTAATTCCTTCTTTGAATCAGAGTCATTCTCTAATGTTAACTCAGTAGGAGGTAAGATTCAGTGTTAAAGGTACTTCTGCATGTGAAACTTTTGCTATCCCTTCTCTCTAGCCTTAGATTTTTTTTTAACAGCCTTAATACAGAAGTTGGTTTCATTTGGATCAATGGTGACATGTTTGTCCAAAGTATACAAGAAGAATGTTTTCCATTTGATCATAGAATCTTTTTTTTTTAAAAACACCTGTAAGAGAATATGAAATCATTAGAAAGATAAATAAAAAATAAGGTATGCTTAGTTTGATTCTGGGAGTTTCTAGTCATCCAAACTCTGATGGAAAATTTGTAGCTGGTAATTCCATAAAACATTACTGATTATTTTTATACCCATACAAAATACAAATACCTATGCAACATTACGTGTGGTAAATTGGTCAGATGCTGCTTCTTAGGTAATTGCTGTAAGTTTACCTGCTTTTCTTATGTAGTGGTTCTCTTAAGGCAGAGAAGGTGAATACAACATGTGTGGTAATGTTTTGAATCGATACATGTGAAATTGCTACTTTGATAGAATTAGGCACACTAAGAAAGTCTTAGCCGTAAGATCAGTATTTTTGATAAAAATTGATGTAAAGATAGGTGATTCCAAACTGTCCTTAGATGATAGGACAAATTTAACTAATACAAAGATTGCATAAGTTTTGTTTTACTTCTTTGAAATTGAAAAGGTGCTATTTGAAGAAAATCTCTCTGGATGTTTTGAAATTCCAAGTAGTGGAGACATTTCCTTAAAACCTGAAGTCCTTTGACACAATGGAAAGAAGTTAGGAAAACTTCTTTAAGTATTTGAAGGAGGTATGAGTTAATAATTGGATAAATGCTTTTCTGGTTTACAGATGCAGCGCTATAAAAAATTTGAATGAAATACATCTAAAAGATTTATTTGATGTTACACGTGTGCCTTTACTGGAGGAATGCTGCAAGAATAATTTATGCTAAAGTTGTTCATTTATCAGTAAAATATGTCTTATGTTAATGTGATATTAGTGTAATATTGTATTCAAGTGGAGCATGAGGTGAATCATAGGATACAGATAGGAAAGATCTGCTGTTAAATTTGAACTGATTTGACAAATTCTTACTTAGTGAATCCAAATAACCTGACATGTACAGTAGCAATACATGTTTTCCAATTTTACGGGGTATACATGTAGTTCTTCAAGACAGCCACATTAGTCTTATGGAGAACTAACATGCAATATATTTTCTCTGAATTGTGAAAGGGCAGCCACTTCTGTCTGAGAGCCACAATGAGAACTTGTGGATAGCAGCTAAATCTAACTGCTGTGGGAGTCTTTATGGAATCGAAGCTTTCTCCAGCATTTAGGTGTGGAGTAATTTTTCTTTATTTATACTCTGCACTTCTAAGAGGTTTGCAAAGAAGTCTGTAGTTTTCTATTATGTATACTGATTCCTTCGTTGACTGCCTCATATGAAACGCAGGGGAGAAATGTGTCTGATAAGTATTTGTAAAATCAGGACTATCGCTGTTTATGTATATATTTGTGTAATACATATGTTAACTTTATAGATTTTTTCTTTTTTTTTAATGAAGGCAGAAGAGAGTGGGGTATGATGAGGAAAGATTTGTTGGAAATTAGAATAAAGACAATTAAAATTACCTGACATTTTTACTGCAATTTTCCCTTTTGCATTTTTTTTCGGGGGGGGGAGGGGCAGAAATCTTGAAGATGGTACCTCATTCTACATCACAGTTTCTTAGTAAAAGTCTTATTAGCAAGACAAACCACTGGTCTTGCTAATAAGACCAGTGGTTTGTCTTGCTAATAAGACTTGCTAATAAATACATTATCAGGTATTTCTTAATATGATATATTTTGTAATGGTATCTGTGAACTTCTTAGTGTTAAAAATTTCTTCACTTTAGCATTTGTTGTTAAATATTGCCTTCGATTTTAATTATTGTTTTGGGAGTATAGGCCCTAACTAAAGAGAATTTATTTTTGTTTTTTGTAGTCAGTTGAGGAATTTTGTCACGTTATACTGTTCAGCTCCTCTTGGAAATTTATGCCTAGCACAGACCAGAATTTTGTTACTAGTCCAAATGTTAGACTATTAGTATTTGTACAATATCCTTAGGTAAAATACAGTTAATTCTTCAATTTACATGATAAATTTATAGATTAAAAAATCTGAATAAAATATTTCCGAAAGCAAAGCTTACTCTTTGTGCTGATTACCTCACAAAAAACAGTGGTGTGAAGTTTTTTTTAAGTGTTAAGATGATGTGAATCTTCTTGAAGAATATTAGTAATAAATATGTGGAAGTATTTATTAAGCAGGCACAGAGTAATTATTTTCATAGCACTGTGGGAATTTAAAATATAATAATAATTGAACTAACTTTATTTAAAAAAATATTTCAAAGAAGGAAAGTAAAGATGTGTAGGGAATATATTATTTTTCTTTAGAAAGTAATATTTTAACAAATTGTGCTCATTTTATTCACCTTTTTTATGTGATCGTGGAGGCCTGAGTTCTTTCCTGCATGAAGAACCAGTGTTCTTTACTTTCCATTGAAAGGAGCACAGTCTAAACTTGCAGTATAATACATACAATAATTTACGTATCAATTTGTGCGTTTTCTGTGACATTCCATCTCGTCTTCGCTCCCTAGCTTTTTCAAAGACTGTAAATGACAAGACACAATATATTACGTTAAAAACCCCTCCTGTTTAATAATGTATTTCATAAATCACAAAATGCCTTGCAGGGCTGGTCAGTCATAAAGTAAATGGGAATATATGCTACAGAAACATAAGATGATTCCATATTTGTGACAATGTCAAGAAAAAGAGACCATATTGTTGAAGGGAGAATACTTAGAGAACCAAAATAAGATGGATTAGGATTCGGAGAGTGAGACTGGACCCCAGAATTTATTTAGGTTGCAAGAGGAGATGGATCTATGATGACATTCAGAATAAAGCAGTGATTTAGGTTCAGGAATTCTTTGCATGATTTCAATAGGTGTAGGATGGTGAGAAATCTGATTTCCAAACTGCCTAAAATTTATACCATGAGCAACATTACTGTCATCTAGATTGTGATTACTAGAATCTGTTTTTATGAATTTGCCAGTGTAGAATGTGTACCAACACCTTTTCCTCTTTCTTAATGAAGTGGAAAAATCAGGATAGACAGTTACACAGTGTGGGTGGAATTCTTTAAATTGTGTTTTCATGTGAAGGTTTTCAGATTTTGAATCCCAGTAGCAGAGAATATAGTAATGGGGTTCCGAGTACGATGGGATAAAAATAGGTGGCGTTCTGTTATCACTATCAGACAAATTTACAGACAAAACACGTGAAGAAGGAAAACCATACTCAGACTGATGCTAACATTCTACAATTTAAAAACAAATATAGCAATAGAGTAAATGGATTTAATGAGACTCCATGAGGTCCTTACAGAGTCTTCTGGTTAAGGATGAATAGGACTTTCAGTGTGATCAGCAGCTGACAAAAACTAGTCAAAATCTGGCCAGGTGATGCAAAGTTCAGCACAAGATGTGCATTGACAGAACTGCCATGTTCCCTAGTTAGGTTCTATGTCTGGGAAATAAAACAAACACAGAAAATTAAAGTCCAAATGTTTAGCAAGAGCAATGGGAATAATGTATAAAACTTCCATGGGAGGTGAGAGGAATCAAACAGTACAGTGATTTGTCAGCAGTCTGAAAGGGCTGCTGTGCTTGAAGCTGAGCAATTGTTTTGATAGTTGCAGTTCTCTGTAAAGAGGAAGAACTGTGCTGAAGGATTAGGAGAGGTTTTGTTTCATTTTTCCCCTGTAGAAGAGGATTTTATTTCTTAAAATATTTTGATCAAATAGATTTTTAGGTGGTAATAGACTTGGAAATTTCCTGCCCCCAGACAGAAAGTATATTATCTTCCTAAATTAAGTCTATGAAATTTCAATTTGCTTATATTTTAAAAAGTCCTTTATAATTTTAGATATAATAAATATCAACTATCTAAATAGATAATAGAGTGAATTAGTGTTGCTGATAAAAAAGGCATGTAATTCTGAGACCAATGTCTGAAATTAGATGGCATTATTTTGGTATAATATGAAGGTTGCAAGTTGCCTGTTACCAATTATAAAAACCAGTGAATTTGTCTGCTTTTGAAAAAAAACTGCTGTTATTTGTTTAGTTATAACAACATTTTATGGGTTTGCAGCTTTGGGATTTTAAAAATACCAATCTGCCAGAAAAATCAGGTGTTGTCAATATATAACATGGACTTCAGTGAAGTAGTTTGGTTTTACATCATGCTAAATTCTCTTTTGGACGATGCTATTAGTTATTAACACATGCACCTGGCTTAGGAAGAACAGAACTCAAATTGTTTCACATTCTGTTTCTAGTCACTGAGATGAGAATGACAGGATGAATACATGAGGTTGCTGGTCTCATGACCATCTCGGTTGGCTGAGTAGGTTTTGCATGGTAAAGCAATGAATTGTTTTTGACATGATTATTTAAAGCATACTGTGAAATAGTCTAGAAGCATTAATCTTGAAAACATATATGTAAATGTTTAATAATCACAAGTTAATGGCTTAGATTTAACATTTATTTCTTATTTTTAGTTATATTGTCACCAGTACCCTTGATTTACTGAACTAATATGTATTTCAGAAGATCTTTTTGAATAATACTTGACAAATGTATGTATATTTTTCTGTCCTTATAGTATCACTAACAATGAACAGTGACTCTTCAGCATGTATCTGTCTTTTCATAATATTTAACAAGTATGTCTTTCTGAACTAATAGAATTAAAATGTAGTCAGTATCAACACTTCCCTTTTTGTCTTTTCTTGTCTTTTTGTCTTTTCTTGCCTTTTTGCCTATTTCTTTGCTTGTTATCCGAGAAACACACTCTTTGCCTCTTAGTGATTTACCTTTTAATGTTAATTACATTTTCTTTAAAGGGGGCTGGGCTTGGCCTTAGGGTATGAGAAGCTGAAGAAATGGTAACGTAGCTAAAAGAAAGCCAGACACAAGATAATGAAAAATATTTTTCTAAGAGCTTTTAACTGCTCATACTCTCATATAAGCTAACTGTTGAGACAAAGAGTGAATACTGTTTTTCCTCTGACTTCGTCATCTGAGTTTGGGAATTTTTTGTTTAATGTACAGTAGACCAAGAATTCAGAAATTGTCACTCAGTTTTCTAATAAATTTTGTTAGGAACCAATGCTGAATTGTCTTGAGAGTGACTTTGGGACTCCTAATGTGTGATAGTACAAAGGTGGTCCTTCTCCACTGATTAGTGCTTGTCTTTGCTGTTAGCAACAAGCAATTGCACCAGTGGGAAGTAGTAAAGGATTGAGGAGTAGATGTTACCACACACCTCAAATGAAGACTATGATGAAAACCACTAACTTGTATTGAATGTATTGTATTGCTTTTTCATTTTAGATTAGCTAAACAAATAGCAGTAGTACAGTTAAATCATGTCCTGTCTTAACTTTCCAAGAGATTTATTGAGAGCTCAGTTGTTTGGTTTAGCATTTTTGTGCTGTTGACAAGTACTTACATTCTTATGTGTACAAATGGAGGCATGTGGCTGCATATTATCACTAAATTGTAGTAACATGTGCTTTTAAAGGACGATACTAGTCCAATTAGTCAAGTAAAGCAAAGCACAGTATCTAGTTTTGTAGTACTCTGTTAGGCATAAACATTATCTGTTCATATTTTACTTTATGATGTTGTGTATTTAATGAGATACAGTACAGTATAGAATGCTATATATAGCATTTTGTTCCTCTGGAGTGTGAAAGATGGCAAACATACAGTTTAGATTAGTATGGATACACTGATGCATATGTAATATGGAGTAGAGAACAGTCACAAGCACTTTGGAAGTGCAAATGGAGAGTAACAAAAGGCAGTTTTCAAAGACAGTGAAATTCTGATTAAAACTGCAAACATTGAGCATAGGCAAGCTGAAAGTCTCTTTGTGTTTAATACTGTTCGGAGTGGGTTGCCAGTAGGCATGTGCTTTGCTGCAGTTCAGCTTACAGACCACTGACTCCTGCAATGGTTTTCCTTCTATGCAGCTGTTTCAGTTGTAATAGAGTAAAATTGTAAAATGGTATTGTGTGTGTGAAAAAAAAAAAGGCTTGAGGTAGGGGGATGTTTATTTCTTGTACAAAATGAGGGCCCTAGGTCATTCACTTGTTTTTCTGAGTGAGTTGTCAGGGGAGATGAATGAATGCTATTCACAGTGTAGTAAAAGAAAAAGGCTCTATGTTAGCTTAGTTTAACAATGTGGATTTGGACTGTGTCGTACAGCTGAATATACATTTTCTTCTCCTCTAGACCATATTTTTTATAGAGAGGAATCAATCCAATGCTATTGCAACATTAAGATGACACAAAAACCTATTATATCACATATTAAAGCAGTTAAAGTCAATAATTAATTAAAACATAGTCTATCTATGAAGTGTAGTAAATGTTAATAACAAAAAAACAGAAATGAATCAGCTTTTTAAAACTTTTCTATTTTTTGTCTGCAGTAAACATTAAAAATAGCATGGGATTTTTTCTAGTTCTTTTGTATTGTTACTGAGTTGTTGCAGATAATGTGGAATTTTTAAAAAAAATTAGTGTAAGAACAGAGGGATTCTAAGATTCATACAGTTCTTTAAAGGAAATCTATTTCTTTAACAATCTTAAACTCTAATTATAATGATTCTACATGGGGAAATAACCCTTTTATTCCACAGCATTTGCTGTAGAAAAAGGTAGAGATGTTTAATGCTCATATTTTTCTGTTGAATCCTTGTGTCTTTTGAAGCATATTAAAATTCAAAGAAACTAAACTTGAATAAGTTAAACTGATTTTATATGTTTTTTTTTTTCCATTTGAAAGTATATGTGTTTTTCTTCTACCTGGACTGGTGTAATAATATCAAATATTTTCAATGTACATGAGTTTAAATAGTAACCATAACATTTTTGAACTACTTAATGTTTAAGCTAGAAATAAGCTATTTTTTTTTCCCTCAAGTACCCCCCCAACCTTGAAACCCCACCCCCTGTATTTTTAACTTAAATGTTGGTATATTTTTTCTTCTGTATAATTTTTTGGCCTTTAATCTTTTTGGTTTATGTATTCTTAGGTATTTACCATACATGAATTATAGCTTTTGTAGTAATTATATCTTTATGCATTTCATCCTTTTCTGTATGTGAATTTTAGGTATGCTATCCCTCCAGAGCATGGGAAACGGCTTGAAAGACTGGCTCAAGGTAGTATTTTCAATATTTCAATATATAAGGTATTTGAAGGACAAACCTCCAGCGAAGTGAAAAATATTGTCTTTGACTCACCTACTGTGTTTTATTACTTAATCTTGTGTGACTTTTATCTGTCTATGGTATTATTGCAAACAAGGAACACTGTGTAGTCCTCTGAGGAATTCTTAAGAAATAAAATAGTTTTTTGGAATTTTTTTTCACACTTCTCTTCTTATTTTGTACAGATATTTTTAGCTTGATGAAACTTATGAAAATGGGGCTTTCTGCTTTGTTGTTCATTAGATTTTCATTGCTATTGTCTTTGTCTGCTCTATGCCCTTGCTCTTTCTTGTCATACCTTCTTTTCTTTAGTATCTTTTTGAATCCTAATTTCTTATCCAAGTTTGATACAGAGGTAGAAATATGGAAGACAGATGAGTCTCCAGAAGGTTCACCAAAGTTAGTGACTGCATAGAGGATGGAGTCTTGGTTAGTACCTCTGTGAAGGGGGAAGCGGTCTTATTTCTTAGCAGCTTGCTACTGGTGATCAGGCGTATAAATCCATTGTAGCTGAAGTGTATACTGGCTTTTGCCCTCCAGAGATGCTGGGAATGTTTGTGCATAAGTAGCAGAGATATTACTGTGAGGCTGGGTTTTAAGGGATAAAAATCATGAGTCTATAGGAAAATTCTCACGCAGTAATTTGCTTTATTTTCAGTACTACACCTGTCCTCTTGGTTCTGAATTAGGAATGCATCTTATGAACATGGGATTAATTAGGGCTGTTTCTTGGCCTGGGAGCCCATATTTTACCACTTGCTATTAACCATAGTATATAAAAAGTTTATAATTACATATTGTGTATCAGGACCAAATTCTGAAAATTTCTGTACATTTTGTTTTCATATCCATCTTTTTTTTGTATATTGGTACATGATTATTTTTCTGGGCTTTTTAAAAACCATTGCTGAGAACAGTAGAAGGGCATTTAGAGATGTGAAAGAACTGTGAACTTTGAGTCTTAAAAACAGATTTCAACCCAGTTAATTGCATTTCTTGTTCCTAAATTTTGTCATTGTTTCATTTGAAAAAGTTGTAACTCATCTGCTTTGCTTTCCAGATTCTTTTTCCAGCTTGCAAAGTATAGAACTTCTTATACATTTAACTCAAAACTTTTTTCACTGGTAAACAGATTGAAACATGAAGACTGGGCAATGGATGCTGACTTGTGATAGGATGATTCTATAATTAAGATTTACAAGAAATGATAAAAAAGAAGTAGAAAAGTGCTAAAGTTTGAGGCACACTAGGACTGGTGAAAAATTTGCCTTTTTTCGTAATTTGTTAGGAAGCTCTGATTTTTCAATTAGAAGTGTCAAGTAAAGGGAAGGGGATGTGATAAAGACCTGTGATGACTGGCTCGGACAGGGTGACCAAAGTTATTGTTCCTTGAGTCTTCCATTATGGCTAGAGACTCCAAATGAGGAGTCTTAGCAGGTTCAAAGCAAACATAAGGGGATGGTTAGACTTTTTTTTCATAGTATTCATTCCTCACTGTCCATGGTGGATGTCCGTTTTGCATAGATTCCACTCGAGATTGCACAACACTGGCACAGAAATCTGTTAGAGGAACATGGGAGCTGTTACTCACTTTGGAAATGTTGGAGCAACATGTGGTTGGTACTAGATTAGTCAGAGAAAGCAAACATTTCATGTTGTATGTAAACACTTCTCTGTACGCATACTTTTGACAGCTGATGGAAGCAAAGTCTTTGGGTAGATAGACTTTTTATTTGATGTGGTATGACTCTTCTGGTGTTCATTACAGGTTTCATATTGCTTGATTGTAGCTGTGCAGTGTTTTAAAACCATTGAAATTTAGAGGTTCTGTAATAAGACTGAGATTAGCTCCATTGGTTGGGGCATGGTAGTAATAACACTAAGGCTGTGGTTTTGATCCCCATAGGGACCATTCACTTAAGAGTTGGACTTGATGATCCTTATAGGTCCCTTCCAACTCAGAATATTCTGTGAAATCTGTGAGCATGTACTGAATTTTTTTAATTTTTTTCCAAAGCGAGGGAAGAGAATGAGCAGTTTCAGGAACACATGTTCACTCCTTTCTAAAAATGAAGTAGAATTGAGGCATGGCATTGGTTGCTGCAGGCAAAAGAAACACTTCAGATTTTTCTTTGAAATACCTTAGTTTCCCTGGGTATTGGACTAACCTATACAAAATCAGGAAGTGGGTAACTTGTGAAGATATGTGCTTTGCTGCATGGAAAAAGAAAGCATCATGTTAGAAAACTAGCCAGAAGTTGCTCAGGGCTCCTATTGCTGATGGTGGCCTACAAAAGTAATAGGAATGAGACATAAAGCATGGGGAGAAGTGGAAATCTCCAAACCCATTGTTTTTCAGGAGTCAGTATATTATGTTAGGGGAACAGTGTCATGTCTTAATGTCTAAATGCTGAGTCAGAACTGGGCAATAGGCTAAACAGGGCTTAGGACTTCTGTCTCACCTAGTGTAACATTGCTTAGGTCTAGAACTGCTGGAAGAAGGTAGGACAGAAAGGGATCTGGCTCCTGGTACAGTGGCATGTGTGTGCAGAATTTTCTAGTGGGAACAGATACCCAGTTCCTTGATTCTTACAATTTCTATACTTGAAGAAGTTACTCTAACATGTCACTCAGTCCTGGTGTGTGCATATCTGCAGGGAAGTAAATTGTCTATTGCTGCTCTTAATTATATGTTAGTATAAGTTATGAAGAACTGTATGGTGTGTGGGAAACTACTTTCCTTGGTGAATCATATGTAGGATCAAAACTTAATTTTTATTTCATAACTGTGTTTTGAATAGTAAATAGCAAATTAACCATATCAGAAACTGAAGGCAATGATAAAATTTAAAATAGCATTTATTCCATTGTATTCAGTGAATGAAATTGGATTTATGTAGGAAAACTACATACTCATACGGAGATTATTATTGTAACCGCAGTATAAGATAGATGAGTTAGGAAATGTTAAAGAGGGTTGTCTGTGAAACTAGGTTTTTAGTATTCAATTTTAATCTCCTCTGGGATATTTTTCTGTGAGTAGATTGTTTTTATGATAATTTTGGTCCAGCTAATAGTTGAGAGTGGAGTATAGAAGATGATGCTGTAGTGCTTAACAATAAAGATGATGGACCATTTCTTATTATTTCTGTGCTGTAACAGTTTAGACCTCTGTGATCTACTTTGCAGCTGCTGCCTGCTAAAATACAGCCTGAGTTTTACAGTAAGGTGTCTTACAAAGATGAAAATAAAAAGTAAGCTGTATAAGCTGTATGGCTGCAAGTGACTTAAGAGCAAACATTAATAAAACATAGTGTAACTGAGATCTTTGCAGTTAATGACATGTATTGAAAATATTTTTAATCATATTTTTGCATGAGTGCAACATTCAAAGCAAAAAAAGTAATTTATCCAAGATTACCTCTGACCAGGAACCTCCTGAATTAATCAAATTCTCCTAAATAATTAAAATAATAAAATAATACATTAAATGTGACAGGTTGTCTAAGTCAAGGCAGAAGCTGATACATGAAATTAACAGAAGGCTAGAATATTTTCCATTATCTTGTCTGCACATCACAATTACCACACATGTCTTTTGTGCATGAATGCTTTCATTTTTGCTTTCCATTGAAATCTTGATTGACTGTGGCGCCTACAAATGCTTTATCTAAAAGACATTAGACTTGCATCTAATAAAGACAACAGTTTGATTTTGCCCTTCAGCTGCTTTCTCATTTATGAAGATTTTTTTTTTCAATTTTGTGTAGACATAAATGTAATAAAAATCTCAAGTGAGCTGTTAACTGCAATTTTTATACTTGTTCTTATGTTAATCTGTAATACTATGGTATTCTTAAGGATTTTTTGTTTCACAAAATGGGTTAGAAAATAAAGAGAATAGAAGCAGAGTGGCAAATGAGAAATGACAGTTTGAAGGATTTTGAAGATCTTTTAATAGATCATTTGAGTGCAGAAACTGTTTTAGAAAGGAGATGACATTTATCTGTGGTGTTCAATTATGTTAAAGAAGAAACTAAAGTTTAATACATTGTAAGTATCTAGGGTTGTTATAAAAAGGTTTGTATGGTGTATGGTGTTAATTACTTCATTTTGTGCAGAAGTTATTACCTGTTATGTCTGAAAAGAAACACAAATAATTGTTGAAATGAAGTTTGAAGCAGAACTTGCATAACTTCTAAAGGTCTTGAATCTGAAAACTTGAACAGCTGAAGGATTGAACTTTTTCTCAGCTGATAGGAGTCCATTTAGGAAAGTCGTATATAAGAGATAATAAGGATTGAAGATATTCATCTGGGCATACCTACAGTAGTATTTGATAGCACTTGAAAGCTGCTTTTTTGTGGCTTTTTTACTCTGTGCTTTGTATAGCATACAAATTGCCGTTGCTGCTTTGTGACAATTGCCATGCAAATTTGCCCTCCTAATTTCCTTTATGTTCATCACAGAAAGTTAAATCAAATTAGTTTAAATCACTGCAAAATAACTTGTATAAATCATATAAAGTTATAACTATCAAATTAAAATCTAAGAAGAAAATTACTAGAAAACTCAGTACTTCTTTCATCTCTGCCAGTGTTGTATCAATAAACTGGAAATGCAGCACCTTTACTGTAAAATATCAGGTGGAGTCTTGTGTATACAAGTGTAGAAAATTTACAGGAAATCCATCCTCATTCATAGACTGGTCAGAATTGGATTTGAAAGTTTCCTAAGAATATAATTTTACGTGTGCGTGCTTAAATAATGACTTTATTAATGGCCAAATTGTGATATCCTTGATTATACAAGGTAGTATTATTTGCTATTGTTGCCTGTGAGAAGCAGATAAGGATTTTAAAAAGTCAAAGAGGGACTTTGAGTTTGGTGAATAAATGTGCTCTTCCAGTATTTTATGTGTTCATGCCCAAACATTTGGCCCCCAAGTGCTGCATCACATACTAACCTTGTAGACTGTTCTAATTCTGCTCTAGGTGTTGAGAATGTCTGTTTCTGTAAGTCACGAACTGGACAATTTTCAATTTGACAGTCTTTTTCTAATGGGTATAAATCAATGAGGAACCTAATTCAATTTTACCCTGATCTCTGATTACTGCTCATTGGCTCCTATGAAGTAGTTGTTTTGAATTCTCATTTCCTTTCTGTGTAATCATTTCCAAGAAGATAAATAAGATACAGGTCTGTCATGTCTCAAGAGACCATCCAAGAAAATGGAGTTGCTTGCCAATTCCTACAAAATACCTGCTCTTGTAGAATTGGTTTAGAATTAAGGGTTTGTGTTAATGGATTAAATTAAGATTCCATGTGTCTCTTAAGAGCATGAATGTACTATAGAATTTGAATGGTAGTTACATTCTACGTAGATGTGGGATTTCACTAAACAAGTAGGTAATTCTGTAAATTTGTAGTTTTAACATCAGCTTGGTATTTGAGAGTGATTCTGGATGTTGCAGGCATATCTTGAATTGGCCTGCATTTAATATTTTTGTAGGGGTCTTGTAATGTTTCCAATGCAAGTCCTCTATTCAGGATGCTTTCAGGGATTTTTTTATGTCTGTTCGTCAGTTTACGTGCAGGGATTTTCTTTTCTGAAAGAAAAGCTTATGTGACCTTACATGTAGCCTGGCAAAACAAAAGACCTTCTGATAAACAGTCTTGTAAGGGAGAAAATACTACCTTCTTTTCTTTCCTTGTTCATTGAAAGGGGAGTGCTTTTGAGAAATGAGGTGAATGAGGCTGAAAAATTTGTGTGTGTAAGTGTAGACTTTGGCAAGTCAAAAGCTATTTTATAGTGGTACAGAATATGTAGGCAGCACTTCGATTTCACTATGAGGGCTGTGTAACCACAGCAAGTGTTCTGTAAATTTCTTGTAATGGATTTTGTGAAAGTTGTGTTCTGCTGTTTTGTAGTATTGTGTAATATTGTGCAGCTTTCTTGGAATTCAGCAACAAAGTTGCCTTCTGGTTGAACTTGTCACAACTATTTTTGATCTCTAGGAGTTGTAGCGGTACAACTTTACTTTTGGATGTCTGCCCATCCTTTGCTTTTTATCATCTTGTATTGAGCTAATTAAACATATTTCAGTTACAGAATTTGGCACAAACTTTGTTTTCTCAAGGAAAATTTGGTCAAACTCTCCCTGCTTTTAGAAATGAAGCTTTTTGCTTCTTTTCACATGAGCTCTTTCTTCAAGTCTCAAGTATTACTTTTAATCATGCCTTCATAGTAAATTCCAGTATATTTCTTTTATTATGCTGCTCAGGACTGAGATTTTTTTGAATCTTGTGAACTATATGTTACAATTGCTATCATTACATTATAGGCATTAATTGTGCCAAAATAGTTGAAGTGTATTTTCTGGAGTCCACTAATTGTGAGCGAGTTTCTTTTACCTGTCTCTTAGTCAGTGAATCAAAACATACATCATAAAACAGCAGCTATCAAGTACTTGTTTTTGAAACTTAGAACATTATTTGCAGTTCCAGAAGAGAGTAAAGTATTCTATGCCTGTTAATGGTGTGAACAAATAAAAGAATGATGAATTTGAATAAAACTTGATCTCAGGGTTGCTTAGTAGATGTCTTGGTGCATGAATCTGCTCCAGTCTACATTGCACCTTTGCTGCTTAAGTGCTGCTTAACCTTATTTCTGATAAATCTGAAAAGAAATTTTCTTCTGGTACTGGGAAGTGTGTTAGAATTGAATGTACAAATAATATAACAACTAGAATGTGGTCACCTTAAAATTTTTCTGAAATATTAGGGTCATTAATGGGCATATATATATAAGACTCACCTGAGTGAAGAATCTAACATTACAGAGAAGGCTGCATATGGAAAATGCTTGTGAGGTTTTTTTTTTCTCAAGCCGTTCAAAAAATTTAGATGGTTGATTGAAAGTGATTATTGTCTTTTTCCTTTTTTTTTTAATAATTAGTACGTTACTCCAAGAATTAAACTGCTTCTGTGAATAATGAACTAACATTATGCAAGAGAGATACAACAAACTGTACAAACATTTAGTTAGAAAGTTGTATTTTTTTACTGTATAGATGATTTGTAAGTGCTAGGTAAACCTAGCCCTGGTGGAATTGTTCTAAATTTATTTACTGCAGTTTATGTTCATATGTGCACAATGAACATTAGCATAAAAAAGCCCCCAATGATATTATATTTCCCTAAAGGGTAAGAGAATATGCCTAAATTTACAGGTCCAAATTTATCTTAAATTATTTCACAATAAAAAAACCCCAAACTCCTGTAACCTCTCCCCAGGAAAATCAGTTGGAAAAGTTCTGAGGTACATTTGATTTTTACAAATCTTTCAGAACCTAGTAGTGACATGATAAAAAAACATAAAGCAAGTTTTAACAGTATTAAGTATTGTAAAATATTACAAAAATTTTCTACTTGTTTTAATGAAACTTAGTTTTGCTTATCTTGCCTTATTAGGGTTCTTCCCAAGCAGCTCTCAAGGATGTGATGCTTTTCTTCGCCACAAGATGACTCTGATTTCTCCATCAATATTGAAAAAGTATGGAATTCCTTTTGACAAGGTACATTAGTGCTTCTTTTTAAACTCTACTGTTATGTGTTGAATTAGGTTGTGTTTCCTATAAAGATTGTTAAGTAAAGATGTGGCAAAAATATTATTTTTTTTAGGCAGTGACTACATGAAAACATGTATTAGAACTTTTATATAATTTAACTTGGAATTTTCTAGCATTACACACTTGTAGCCATCGTAATCTTTATCCGAAAAGTTTCTTTGTTGTTCGTTTTTTTCCTAGGACATTACCAAGATTTCTTATTTTTAATTTATTTTCATGCTAGCTGGGATGTGATTTTTTTTCCTTGACTGAAATGCTTCTTAATTCGCCCTGTTAATTTGTGTATCTAATATTTTAAGATGAGTACCTTATTTCTTTATGTCTGTATGTTGCTTTTCTAATGCAAAATGTAACTTCACATTTAAACTTTGAAATGTAACTTTATCAGTATTATGATTTGAAAGGTTTAAGGTGGGATAAAGCCAAAAGAACAGTTATTTAATTTAAAATATATTTTAAAAGCTGTGATACAATAGAAAGAGTGAATGATTAATTTTGGCTGTTAGCCAGTGGCAGAATAAACATTTGATAAGAACATTATATAAACAGAAAGTGGGAAAAATAACTGGCTTTTTTCTTTGAGGATGAATAGCTGCCTTTAAAAACATCTGAAGTATTCAGTTTTTTCTCCTTTCTACAAGATTTTCTGCCATATTGTTTTCCAATTTGAACTTCCTATAGGTGCCAGCCAGTAAGACATTTTCAGTGCATTGCTTTTTTTAAAAAAGTGTATTTATTTTATACACTGAATGCTTTGCAAATGCTCAAGTTCTAAATTTTGGAATTTTGTAAGCCTACCTAGAAGACTAGGACTTGATTCTGAAGGTCCCCTACCTGAACGTCAGTTTGTTAATACTGAATTTTTAAAAGCCTTTTGATCAGTAAAGAGCTATGATTCTTGGTTTCTCACTGTGCAGACTATTTTAAATTCAGAAGAATGAGTCAATATACACTTTTTCTCAGTCTGTTGTCACTGCAGTGTAGTTGTGTAAACTGTCCTTGCCACACACCTTACTTATTATTGTGGTTTCTGTTGTAGTGTATGTGCTGTTTATATATTGAAATCACGTGGACATGTATACACAAGCTTAGCTTAACATGTTCCCCAGCTTAGAATGTAGGATAATGCAGTACTTTCTCTCTGGTGTATTTGATGTTTTTCTAGCAGTATGAAACTTAACTCACAGTAGTTAACATTTAAGTGAATATTTTCATGTGTATTATTGTCCAGCTGAACACCACACAGGTGCTTATCACTCCTTCTTGGTGGGATGGGGCAGAGAATCAAAAGGGTAAAAGCCAGAAAACTTGTGGGTTAAGTCAGTTTACTAGGGAAAGCAGAAGCTGCACACACATGCAAAGCAAAACAAGGAATTCATTCACTTGTTCCCGTGGACAGGCAGGTGTTCAGCCATCCACAGGAGAGCAGCGCTGCACCACATGTAATGGTGGAAGACAAACACCATCTCTCCAAACAGTTCCCATGCCATCTTTTCATCACAGCTTTATGTACTGAGCAAGATGCCATGGGGTCTGCTATCTTGGCTGTGTCCCCTCCCAACTGCTTTGCACCCCCAGCCTCCTTTCTGGTGGTGTGGGGTGAGAAGCAGAAAAGGCCTTGATGCTGTGTCAAACGTGCTCTGCAAGAACTAGAACATGTGTGTTATAGCCCTGCTGGCAACACAGGTGGGAAGAATCCACTGATTTGATGTATGCCTTTTTGGAATATCACTTCACTTTTCATGCTTAGGTCAATCTAAGTGTAAAATTGAAGAGATGTAGGCACTTAGAATGATGCTGCCTGCCTTGGAAAGCAAGCTTTTTTGGAATATATTACTCATAAAATAAGTATTTTTTTTCTAAATGATGTATTAGCATATAAAAATGTAGTTACTGAGTTCAGTTTTTGTAATATATAGGTAAATACTGATTCCCTTCATAGCTCTGTGCTTTATCATAAACTGTCAGGTGAAACTTTCCAAGCTGGAAGGTTTTATAACTAGATTTATAGTTTTGGATTTACAGAACATTACTCTGAATAGTATAATTTTCAGTGGTTGCTGTTTAAAGTAGCAT
Source organism: Campylorhamphus procurvoides (assembly GCA_013396655.1). Classification (NCBI taxonomy): domain Eukaryota; kingdom Metazoa; phylum Chordata; class Aves; order Passeriformes; family Dendrocolaptidae; genus Campylorhamphus; species Campylorhamphus procurvoides. The sequence goes on along the minus strand of WBMV01007614.1, from coordinate 67,401 downwards.
ACTTATTTTCAGTACAATACACTTGAGATGGGGTAAGGGAGTTGATTTTTGTATTTTGGTGTCTTGATGATTCTTGTAATCAAAAGAAAACAAAAGAAAAAGCAAATGCTACAAACAGTTAAATATTTAAGTTTGGTTCTATCACTTAGTCTTTGGAGGAAGTAGACTGTACCCAAATGTAATTGTAATTAATGGGATTCAGTGAGAAAGTGAATAGAGAGAACCAGGCTGTGATCTCTCATGGCTCAAAGTGATAGAAGTGGAAATGTGCTGAATGCTGATAAGTCAGCCTACGCGTACCAGGTGGCAGCTGAACTGCTGCTTGTTGCAATAGAACACCTGCTAAACTGTCAGCAGTGGGAGGGTGTATTGAGATAAATTTTGGAATCGTTAGCATTGAGAATAATCTTTCTTAAACATTCCCCCAGCGATTGTTGGAGTGCTACAGTAACCATTATAATATATGCAACTATATGTGCATTTGCATGTATGTACTAAATATTAATCCACAAAAAATGTAACTATGAAAAATGTAAGATCCAATTTTTTCTTAGCTTTGTTGGCTAAGCATATTTTTCTTGTTTTCCTCTTTACTTCATCTTATAATACAATTAGGTATCTTGAATGACAAACCCTGTGTGTTTTGGCATTGGGCAAAAAAAGCACACATAGAATTTGTGAATCTGTAAGACAGGAATTTTGAAGGAGACTTTAAAAGCAAGATTTTGAATGTAAGACAACTATGCCAACAGAAATCTGAGATTTAGGACATGACGTTAATAAGAAAAATCTTTGAGGTTGTGAGTTTTATTTTTGGTGATTGTTTAAAATTTAACCCTTCCTTTTTGTGATTTCAAATTCTAAGTGAATTCATTCATTCATTCAAATTCATTCAAATTCATGTATTTCCATGAAAAGGGTCATGTTTGGCCTTCCAATTTTTCTTACTCTATTGCTTATGCAAAGCATTACCGCACAATGAAAACAGCCTGTTTAACCTCTGAAAGGTCTCCTTATTTCCTGTAATCAGCAAATGCATCTTGTTGAATAGTCATCAGTCATTGCTCAGATTATTTGCTTCATTTAAATGGATCTGTTTGCTTTTTAGTGGGCCTGTCATCTGATGTGTGTTTCATGTAAAAAGGTATATCAAACAGAGCATGGGGAATCTCTTTTGACTATTCACTTCTGTGTAATCTGCTTTATTAATTAACTCTTATCAGATAGTTTGGAAGACAGTGTGCCATTTCAAGTCTCTGACTAGCCTGTCCTTGATATGGTCTTTGGTGGTCTGACTTTAAAAGATTAAAGCTGTCTCTGTGTGGATAGAATGTTAGTGACTGACAGAAGTGCTGTCTCTTCTTTTCTTCATGTGCAGAGGGGAGCAGCAGTCCATCCTAGTACAGGGAGATGAGATTTCTCTTTTGAAAGAGAATATTCTTATCAGTGATTTTTTTTGTTACTGCACATTTTTTTCTAGTTTAATCTAGAAGCCTGTTAAGTCTGATATATCTATTAAAAGTTATAGGAAAACTTTAGTTTTTTTGGATGTAATATAATTACTGAGACAGTACCTTTTAGGTGGGGTGTTTTTTGTTTCATTTGGTTAATTTGGGCTTTTTCTTTGCTTTTTTCTAATCTGCTTTCTGTAATTTCCTGTTGATCCAATGGCCGTTGCACACTTTTCTTTTGGTTGTACTTGTAAAGACCAGAGTAGTCCTTTGAAAGTACCCCTGCTTATACTCTAAAAGAATGACAGAGCTTAACTGTACTCCAGCTTTTCTTCTTTGCAAATTGTCTTCTATCTCCCTTGTTCTTTACTTATTTGGAAGTCTTGTTACCAGTAGTGCCCAACCGCTTCTGCTCTCTCAACTTTTGCTTGAAGAGGGGAAGGACAGTGGCAGATTAAAATTTGTTTTGATTTAATGTCTGAAGTAGTGTTTTAATAGCTTTGAGACATTCTGCATAGCATTTCCAGTGCTAGAATCCCCTAGGTGATAGCAGCTGTTGTCACAGAAAGAGTGTGCTCTGTTCACTCGCAAGAGTTAAAAAGGTGATTAATGTGACAGTGGTTTAACAAGATTCAATGGCAGGGTACACTTGAGTATTTATTGCATGGGGAACAGGATCAGCCAGAGCTGTCAGGAGACCATCCTGTTGAGTCAGAGTTTCAGAGAGAACCCTGTTGCTTTCTAAAGTCCTATTCATAGGGCAGCCTAGGAAAGGCTGGATTCAGACTTCATCAACAGAGTTGGTCAACTCTTCATGTCTAAAGGATTATATATGCACTATCAATCCTTTACATCAAATTACAGAGTTTCAGCATGCTTACTCCTTATTCCCTTAACAAGTATCTGAGGTGGCAGGGAGTTACTCCTCAACCTTGAGGAGTAACCTTGGGAGGTGTCCCTACTCAAGGGGAGATCCTGGCTGCAGTCTCTGCCCTGCAGGAGAGATCAGCAGGCCCTGGTATACCAGTGGGACATCTGGGTCACTGCACAAGACAGCCCTTGGCAACTGTGTTGCCATCTGTCTTGTCAAAGTTCATCTTAAGCCATGTGCAGCCATCATGACTCACTGGTAGTTATTGCTTTGGACTGGGGAGAGCACACTGCCACCTCTGTAAGGCTTAAGATTTGGTGCTGGGCATCATTAATTCTTTTTCCCCCCCTTCCCTCTGCCCACTTAAAGGCACTGCCTGAGGTATTCTAATGTGTTCCCTTGGGATCAACAGCATTGTTTTCTTTAACTGCTAAGGCTCATCAGCTTAGAGTTTCTTGTACTTGATGCTTTTTTTCTGAGAGTATGGAACTTAAAAGGCAAATCAAGCTGTCAGTCATCAAATCACAGTTTTTGAAATCGGTGAGTATAAGAGAGAAGGGTGAGAATAAGGTCTCTCTTCAGTCTTTTAAAGAAAACTTTTGGGGCTGTTTTAGAGAAACTTTTTCAGAGTGGTGGACAGAATAAGTTTTCCAACTATTTTGTGTGAGTATTTAGGGATGATAATTGTGGGTATTTTGATCGAGAATATATCTCCTTCCTCTCAGCCAGTAAGAATGATACATTCTTCATACTGTCTTTTCTGCTTCCCTTTACTTCCAGGTTTTATTACCAGTGAACTCCTGTTCCCATATTCACTTTTTTGAACATTCTTTCTGAATTTGTAAAGAATTACATGCAGCTATGTATTTTATAGTAAACAACATTGTCTCTAGAGTGCTATTTCTGCTTGCATTAAATCTCATCTCCATGCAAGGTGGCTAAAATTCCATGTAATCACTTTGTGTTAAAGACACGTAAATTTCACTGCTTTAGGATCACAACTAATGTTACAGTGTGGTTCACTTAGAATTTTTAAAAAATTTATTTATTTTGTTTGGATTTTTTTTTTAATGTTACAGGTTACACAAGAGGCAGGAGAATTTATGATCACTTTCCCATATGGATACCATGCAGGATTTAACCATGGATTTAACTGTGCAGAGTCAACAAACTTTGCCACCATTCGATGGATTGATTATGGAAAAGCAGCAAAAATGGTGAGTCATACTGCAGAAAATTGATGTGTAAGGAAATCTTTTCTGTGCCTATTTCTTTGTGAGAATCTATGGAGGCTGATGAGAAAAGGAGAACTATGAAGTCAGGTAGTACCATATACTGCCAGTGAAATTTTATTTATAGTTATTATTTTTATAGTAGGTATTATACTTCTAGCAATATGTACGTCTCTCAGTAGTGAGTTTTGTTTGAAGTTAATGTGTACACTGTTCTTCAAAACTAGTTCTATTTATGGATATTTTAAAGTTAAAACAATGTCTACTGAGGTTAGTGCATGTGAAGACAACTGACTTCCGCTCTTAAATCTCTAAGCTCTACTGTTTGTGAAAACACTGTAGTTTAATTAGAAATTTTGATATCTGGAAAGAAACATAAATAATGAAACTTTAAGTTTAAAGAAAGATGTTCAATTTTCTTGTCTTTAGTCAGAAATTTGTACTACAAGATAGTAAAGGAACTGTGTGAGGTGTGTATTACAGAAGATACTTCAGACTGAAATCTTATTCTGTGGTGTTCATATTTTCCTTCCTTTTATGTACAGCATAGAATCATGGAATTTGTAACATTGGAAAATACTTCCAAGATCATTGAGGTCAACCTTTGACCAAAGACAACCATGCCAACTAAATCATAGCACTAAGTGCCACATCCAATCATTTTTTGAACACTTCAGGGATGGTGTCTCCAAGCACTTCCATGGGCAGCCCATTCCAATGCTAGGAACCTTTTTGATGAAAAATTCTTCCTGATGTCCAACCTGAACCTACCCTGATGGAGCTTAAGACTATGTTCTCCTGTCCTATTGCTAGTTCTCTGGGAAAAAAGATCAATCGCCCACCTTGCTACAACCTGCTTTCAGGTAGTTGTAGAGAGCAATAAGGTCTCCCCTGACCCTTCTTTTCTCTAGACTAAACTACCCCAGCTCCTTCAGCTGATCCTCATAAGACTTGTGCTCCAGACCCTTCTATGTTTTTTGTGCCCTTCTCTGGGCAGCCTCCAGCAACTCAATGTCTTTATTGTAGTGAGCAGCCCAGAACTGGACACAGGACTCAAGGTGTGGCCTCATCTGTACCAAGCACAGGGGAACAGTCACGGCCCTTGTCCTGCTGGCCACTCTGTTCCTGATACAGGCCAGGATGCCATTGGCCTTCTTGGCCACCTGAGCACACTGCTGGCTCACATTCAGCTGCTCTCAAACAGCACTCCTAAGTCCTTTTCCACTGTGCCTATTTCCAGCACTTTCCCAGGCTTGTAGTGCTTCCTGGGGTTGTTGTGAAGCAAGTGCAGGACTGAGCACTTGGCCTTGTTGAACCTTAGGTTGTTGGCCTTGACCCATCAAGCTGTCCTGTCCAGATCCCTTTGCAGAGCCTTCCTACCCTCTAGCAGATTAATACTTCTGCCCAGCTTAGTGCTGTGAAATTTCTGAGGGTGCACTTAATCCTCTCATTCAGATCATTGATAAAGATATTGAACGGGACTGGCCCCAGTACTGAGCCCTGGAAAACATCACTAAGACCAGCCACCAGCTGGATTTAACTCCATTTACCACCACTCTCTGGGCCTGGCCCTTCAGCCCGTTTTTTACCCAGTGAACAGTGCTCCTATCCAAGCCATGGGCTGCCAGTTTCTCCAGGAAAATGCTGTGAGAGACAGCAGAATTACAGGCAGAGTACATCCACAGCCTTTCCCTCATCCACTTGATGGATGGTCATGTAAGGATATCAGGTTGGTCAAGCAGGACCTGCCCTTCCTAAACCCACGCTGACTGGGCCTCATCCTCCTGGGTTGTCCCAAATATTCTGTGCAATCACAATGAGGATAATCTGTTCCATAACCTTCCCTGGCACTGGGGTCAGGCCGACAGGCCAGTGGATTGGCATCACATTGGCCAACCTCTGGGTGCTTTCCAAATTAGCTAGGACTGATGATAAATGATGGATAGTGGCTTGGTGAGCATTTACGCCAGCTCCCTCAGAATCCCTGAGTGAATCCCATCTGGCCTGTTAAGACTTGTGTATGTCTGAGTGGCACAGCAGGTAACTAGTGACTTTCTCCAGTATTGCAGGGTGTCTAATCTGCTCCCTGTCCCTGTATACCAGCCGAGGGGACCAATTGCCATGGGATAACTAGTCTTTCTGTTAAAGACTGAGGCAACCGAGGCATTTCTTCATCCTTCATCAGCAGTGTTTCCCCCTGCATTCAATAAAGGATGAAGAGTTCCCTTGGGNTGGCACTGGGGTCAGGCCGACAGGCCAGTGGATTGGCATCACATTGGCCAACCTCTGGGTGCTTTCCAAATTAGCTAGGACTGATGATAAATGATGGATAGTGGCTTGGTGAGCATTTACGCCAGCTCCCTCAGAATCCCTGAGTGAATCCCATCTGGCCTGTTAAGACTTGTGTATGTCTGAGTGGCACAGCAGGTAACTAGTGACTTTCTCCAGTATTGCAGGGTGTCTAATCTGCTCCCTGTCCCTGTATACCAGCCGAGGGGACCAATTGCCATGGGATAACTAGTCTTTCTGTTAAAGACTGAGGCAACCGAGGCATTTCTTCATCCTTCATCAGCAGTGTTTCCCCCTGCATTCAATAAAGGATGAAGAGTTCCCTTGGGCCTCCTTTTGTTGTTGATGTATTTATAAAAACACTTTTTATTGTCTTTCACAGCAGTGGCCAGATTGAGTTCTAGTTGAGCTTTCACCTTTCTAATTTTCTCTCTACATGACATAATGTACTCTTCCTGAGTTACCTGCTTTTTCCAAAGGTCATAAACTCTTCTTTGCCCTGAGTCCATTCTCCAGAAGTCCAAGGTAGAGATTTTGTTGATCCCTTTCCTTACTTCACCAAGAGCTGAGAACTCTCTTATTTCATGCTCACTGTACACCAGGCAGCCTTTACCCACCACATCTCCCACCAGCCCTTTTCTGTTTGTAAACAGCAGGTCTAGTGGAGCACCAGCCCTGGTTGGCAATCTTACCAGCTGTGTCAGGAAGTTATCTTCCACACACTTCAGGAACCTCCTAGACTGCCACCTCTCCACTGTGTTGTATTTCTAGCAGACATCTCTGCTAAGCTGAAGTCCCCCATAAAAACAAGGTTCAGTGATCATAAGACTTCTCTGAGGTGATCACAGAATATTTTGTCTGTCTCTCCCTTCTGGTTGGGTGGTCTGTAACACTCCCACCAGACTGTCTGCCTGGTTAGCCTTACCCCTATTCTTACCTATAGGCACTCATCACTATCTTTGAGCTCTTCCTAACATACAGAGCCCTGCCACTGCCTCTACTTCCTTGCCTGTCCCTTCTGAACAGCTTACAGCCATCCACTGATGGACTTACAAATAATGGAGTAAATGCACAGAATGAAGAAAGTACTCATGTTCAGCAGTTTTTTTACTGTTTTTCAATATTCTGTGATTTTTATTATTATTAAGGCTTATATAAGCCTTGATTTGGATGAATCAGAAATTAAGTCGGAGGCATTTTCTGCACTGACTTGTTTGTTATTGAAAAAACCTTTCCAGTAACAATGTCCTTTTATTAACTAATATGATGACATAAAATAAAGGGCAAAATCATCTGTGCTGGTTTCACAGCTAGGTAATGATTAAACACTGGAGACTGGGGAACATCTTCATGAGAAGGTTCTCAAATAGAAACTTCTGATTCTAGGCACTAATGATTATTACTATTAATGATTGCACTTCAAAGGAAAAGTTTATGACTTTTTTCTCCATGTGCTCTGTGTACACATGCTACCAGTAGTGAAAGTATTGAAAATCTCTATAGGCATCTAACATGGTCAGACTCGTCTTTACTTTTAATTAGGAAAGTTGTGGTTTTAATGGCCAAGAAGATGGCAACTGTAAAGTTAGTTTAAAACCCGCAAAACCTATGCATTTGATAATTTGAAATTTCTATGGGTAGTACAATGAAACAAAACTGAGAGAATCATGGACACACAAGACTTAATTGTGGAAGGTAAAACTGCCCTGGATTTTAAAAGGTATGAATGTCATGTATCTCTAAGTTCTATTCAGCTGTACTTCAAGAATGGCAAACTTCATCTTCAGTTGTAGCAAAGCTGAGATAGTGGTACCTGCATGTATTTCCCTGTCAATGTACTGGTTTCATATTTCTCAAGCTTTTGAAAAATAGTCTCCTATTTGCTGTACAGCTGCCCCAGTACAAGCAATTAAGTGTTTTATGCCTCCAGGATGCATCTCTGCTATTGCATTTTACTTTATGTCATCTTTAAATTCAACAGAGTTAGGTGATAATTATTTTAAAGCGAATATAATTGTATTGCTTTACATCACTCAAAAAGTGATTTCAGAGGCTTCTGAAATTCTGAGATTTTAGCTAAGAAGTCTTGGCATATGCACTCTAAATACTGTTTTATTCTATCAACATTGTCTAGCATATGGATAAAAGTTTTGTCTTATGTCATTGAGTTCAGTGCTCTGTGGTTATTACACATAGGAGCAGTGTTTTTCATATATAATTTAAGAAAGTTTGGTGTGTGAAGTTAAATTTAAATGCTTAAAACTTTCAAAGTGGCATCTGGAGCAATAATGATTTCTCTATAGAAAAATCGTAGATATCATTGTCAAATATGAGCTGAAATTTCTTTAGCAGATGGTCAGAGTGTTTGATGCTATTTCCTTATTTTTTATCCCTTATTACCACAAGAATGAGAATTAAAGTTTGCCCCTTTTCCTATTTTTAAATGAAAAAGCATTCTAGGAAGTATTAAAAGTAGGATTTTTTTTAAAGAGGAAATGTGTAAGAAGAGAAGAACTAACAGAAAGATGGTGAACTAATTCTTCATAAAACTTGTATTTTTTTTTGCCATGCAAATAGGGTAAGCAAGACAAACAGAGGAAATATTATAGCATCAATAAATTATTTATGATGGAAAAGATTTTTGAGATCATCAAGTTCAACCATTAACCCAGCACAGCCAGGGCCATCACTAAACCATGTCCCTAAGCACCACATCTATGGGGCTTTTAAATGCTCCCAGACAGGGATGGTGACTCAGCCGCTTCCCCTGGGCAGCCTGGCCAAAGCCTGACAACCCTTCCTGTGAAGACATGTTTCCAAATATCCAATCTAAACCTCCCCTGGTGCAACTTGAGACCCTTGCCTTTTGTCCTGTGCCTTGTAACTTGGAGCAGAGACCGACCCCCACCCTGCTGCAAGCTCCTTTCAGGCAGTTGTAGAGCAAAGGTCTCCCCTTAGGACAGACCGTGCGACAGAATTGGCATAGTACCACTGTGCTACCAGTATCTGAAGGAATTCTGTCCAATGCCCCCAGCCCCGCTCCTACTTGGTGAGTCAACATTGGATGAGTCTTCTGCATGAATTCAGGTAAACTAAGTGTTAAAGTTCAAAACCTGGCTTTTGAGGCTACCACTTGGGAAATGTTTGTCTTGCACGGGTATGTACAAAGCCTACTGTGAGCTCAACTGCTGCTGAGCGACTTCAGCTTTTTAGCCCAGATCAAGGTGCCTGGATTTAGCTGTACAGCCGGACTTTCTGCTCAGCTCCTCTGCCCTTCACAGCTTCCAGCAACCTGCACTTTAGATAATTTCTCCTTCACATGCACAGATGCAGACCTGTATCACATGTTTTTTACGGCACACTCACAAATAAATGCATGTATCACCTGCCTTGGCTCAAACTTACCTTAAGGTCTCTTCTCAAGCTGCTAATAGTACCAACAAAGACAGGGAAAAAACCCAAGGTAATAGCAATAAACCTTAGCACAGCATTCATGCTCTCAGTCAATACAGCCAGTCTTTCATTCTGATGGTTTTCCACCAAGGCAGTTCTAGCAGCTGGCAACATCCTTGTCAGAAAATGATCACGAGGGCATTCAAGTTTGAGACCGTGTTTCGGTGCTGCACAGCCACCAGCTGCTGGGGAGAAGCCACAAAGCAAGAGACAGCATGCACAAGCAAACAACAGGATTATGCTGCCCTATAGGAGTCATCCCAGCAGCTTCAGAAGGTCATGCTGGCAGCTTCAGAGGCAGCTAGAGCAAAGGAAGCACCTATATCATTTTAGGACCATATAGGGACTGTTAAGGGTGGATTTCCTCAGGGGTGAAAATAAAAAATCAAAATAAAATTAGATTCTTATCCATGTCATAAATATTTAAGATGAGGTACAAGATTATAAGATAAAAAAAAAAAGGTCTGATTTTGTATAAATGTACTATATTTCTTGATTACGGTGTTGTAAGACCCCAGCACCCGAGTTACAAGCTCGCCAAAGGGGTTTAACTGTAAAAATGTACACAGCTCCAACAATTTGTCCACCAAATTTATTGGAAGAGCCTTCAGGTCTTTTAACACCTTAAGACAGAGTGCAAAGGTGAAGGCACTGCCTTCTCTTCTCAGGAGGTACTTTTACTGATCAACTGTAGAAAATAAGAGTACTTGGCAAAAGTTTAAAGGGCAACATTCAACCAAAAGAGAACTTTCCACAAAGCATCAACATACAACTTAGCAAAATCCAACTCATCCAGCTTCAGGTTAGCCAAGTATCACGAAAGGAGATCAGGAGAAAAAGCAGAGAGAGAAGAAGAGAAAATTCTAGCTCCCCCCTGGAGTCCTGTGCAAATCCCGCTCCCATGTCCATGTTGGACCAGCAGGGCCAGCCCGTGGCGCTGCTTTTGTTGCTCTGGCCCTGTGGCCACAGTCCCACTGTGCCAGGGGCTTGGGGGTGTCCAGGGACTGTGGCTGCTAAGGAGGCTCGTGGAGCTGCGGTGTGGGACAGGGATCACCTCACCTCTGTGAGAGTTGGCCTGTTCCTCACACAGACACACACAGACACACACACACACACACACACTGGAGTTTGTCTGAGCCAGTAATGTGTATAATAATCCAGTGTATCACAGGTATTTCTCTGCAAAACCATGAGGATGGCTGATTAGGTTTATCACAAGCTTAGGAAACTTCCTGAAAGTATTAATTAGAAAGGTAAGAATTCTGTGAACCCAAAGAATACTGGTATTTTAGCTTGTTTTATTTGCAGTTGTAGTAATTTGATTTAAAAGAAAAGAACCCACGCAACCTTGCAGTCCCATTTGTCATTCTTCAGACTACTGATACTGTGTTTGACTTTTCTTTTCTTTCTTGATATGTAATGGGGAAGAATTTTAATTGAAAAGAATGTTTTGGATCCCTTAGTTCTCCTGTATTGTACTGTAGAAATTGCCTATGTCAGCAAAATGCAGAAGTATCTAGGTCAGTTCATTGCCATATTCTCCTTAGAGAATATTGTATACTAATGACTGACTATTTATCTTCCTAGAGAAACACGTATGTTTTATAGGATAGTTTCTAATTGCTTACAGCTGGATTTCTGTCTTAGAAGAAGAAAAATTTCTGAAGTAAGTCAATATTCTTCATTGATTTTGGGGAAAAAACATTCCAGCAACGATTTCTGTTAAAGGTGTAGTAAATATTTAGGCTATGTGATGCTGCTGTTTTCCTGCATGATATGAAATATTGTTACAGATTTGTGAAATCACATACAAATGTTAAATAAGATAATTTTGACTCTTGGTGTTGGAAACTTTGATCAAGCAGAGACTAAGGATACAAATATCAAAAATTGTTTACTGACTTTAAAAATGCTAAACTTTTAGTCTTGATTTCACTCAGTGAACCCAAGTTATGTGTAATAGTTGAACTCTGGGAGCAGGGATGTATACTCCAACTTGTTTTTTAGAATTTGTGTAAGATTCATTCAGGACAACATACCAAAAGCAATACCAGGTGGCACCTCCAGTGTGCTCTTTGCTACAGCTCAGCTGCTTCTTTGAGCTCACTTTTCCACGAAATTAAGTTGGACAGAATATAGGCAGAAATAAAAAAAATATGTTAAAAATTCTCCCCCCCAAAAAAACACCAAAAAACTCCACCTCAAAATAACAGAACTGGATAAATAACAGGCATACTAAAAACCTCCCAGCTCCAGAGGAACACACAGGAAGAGAAACAGGAGATACTGGTGGAAGGAACAAATCAGTCATGGTCTTCTGAAGATGCTGGCAAGTGGATGTGTTGCAGAGGCATGCTGAAGTGCTGCTGTATGGATGTGGTAGGACTTTGAGAAACAAAGGGAGGTAATGCTCAGCTTGCTAGTGCTGTAGTTGTGTTGTTATGATCCATGAGGATGTGAGGCACTCTAAGCTTTAGATGCTCTTAATCATCTTCCTCGTGCTGTACCTTTCATTTGTTGAATGCTGTTTATTGTTGAAAAAAAATGGTACGAAATAGGGGCAGATAGCATAGTTCTTCAGTCTTCTGTGAATTTTGTAATTTTTCTAATGGAGCTACATTTACCTGAATAGTTTGAAAATGCGTAGCTCTGTGAAATACGTTTTTGAATTTCCTTACTCCAGTGGATTTTGTTATTTTTAGTAAAGCAGATGAGTCTATGGCTATTAGCTTGTATGTTTTGTATGTATCTACTTAGGTTTTGTTGAGTAGGTAACTTGTATGTTGGAAAAGTGTTGATGTTCAGTTATTGGAATTAGTGAATAAAAATATTTACTCATAATTCTTCTACATCTAAAAATCTTTCTGAAGCAGTTGGATAAAAGATACTTCCCTAGTCTGAGAAATATCTTGTATTCCTAATGCTTATTAGCTCCAGGGTTGGACCAACGGTGGTCTGTGTACCTTCTGTTTATTAATTTTATATTTTTGCTAATTGGTAATAGCTGTTTCTAATGAATCTAATGTTTCCTTCATTCATGCCAGGTACCAAACTGGGGTTCTTGGTCATGATTTTCACCTGTCCACATTGTAACTGTGGTGGAGGGATCAATGAACTTTATGCGCTCTAATTTTGAACCAGGAATCAGAAACAGATTTAAATTTTGAATAAAATCCTGTGCGCTTTCCCCGCTCCCCCAATTGCTGCTGTTTTGTAAACATTTCAAAAACTTAGATGCTGGTAATTCGGTTCCTAGTTACAGGAAATCCCCCTAAAAAGCACTCTGGCCTTGTGTAGGGTTTCCGGACCACATGGTCCCATCCAAACTTGATGGAGAACAGAAGCTCACAGAACAGTCAGTTGGATTGAGGTGGAGGTCCTGTGTAGGAAATGTCCAAGATACTGGTGACTCGAACAATTTTGGTTAGGGCTCTCTAATTCTTTTTTGTACAGTTGTGATTCTTTTCTTTTATTTCTTTCAATTTTTCCCTGATTACTGTTTTAATGCCCTCATTCTCCTGTGTCTTGCTTTAACCCAGCCCAAAATGTTCTCACTCCCCTCAACCCATGGTGAGATGGGGAGGAGAATTGTAAAAAACCAAAAAAGCTAAACCTCATGGACTGAGATAAGAACAGTTTAATAATTGAAATAAAATATTATAATAATGATATATTTATTATAATTAGATAAAAGAAGAGAGAAAGGAATAAAACCCAAGATAAATAAATGGTTGCTCACCACCTGCTGACTGATGCCAAACTCATCTCACAGCCATGATCAGCCCCTCCTAGCCAACTCCACCCAGTTTATATACTGGGCATAACATTCTATGGTGAGGAATATCCCTTTTACCCATTTGGGTCAGGTGTCCCAGCCATGCTACCTCCCAGCTTCCTGTGTACTTGGTCACTATCAGAGCACAGGAAAGTGAAGTCCTTGATTTAGAATAAGTGCTGCTGAGCCAAACCCAAAACATCAGTGTGTTATCAACATTATTCTCATACTTAATCCAAAACACAGCACTATACCAGCTACCAGGAAGAAAATTAATCCTATCCGAGCTGTTTGTTGCTGTTCCAAAATCTTGTGTCTGGGTCTCTCACAACTCTGTGATCCCTTGTCCATACTTTAACAAGTTTTCAGAGAAAGTACTGGCATTTTGGAATAGTGCTCTTGTCGCTTAATGTGTCTGTTTTGTGGAACCACTTGGTGACTTTCAGTCAGTGTAAATGTATGTAAATTTTACTGCGTTCTCTCAGGGATAGTGTCACACTAGGTGATTTTACTAGTCATTGTAATGATTCTTTTGTACTGCAGCTCTTTTAAGACGTGATTTGTTTTCAGATGCTGGTGCTGGAAAGCTTTTTGTTGTTTAGCTGATACATAGAACCTGAGGAGAGAAGTCTACCAACCTTTTCTACTTGGAACTAGGGTTATTTAAGTATTATTGCTCTTTTTCATAAAATTAAGCCAGTAATTACTCATGCATTCTTTAGTGGTAGCTGCTTAGCAACGTGTTTTCTGTGGATAGGCTAGATCAAAGTGCTGGCCTGCAGGTTGTATTTTTCCCTTTGGTGGGATGAAGTGCAGTTGTTTTGATGTTAGGTTTGATGGATTTGTTTGCCACTGCATTCATTAGCTTCACATCAAAAAACTGACAGGCTGTTAAATGAAACTTTGGCTTAGATTTTCAGCTTGACTGTTTCAAAACCTATGTGAAGATATTTTGTTTTTGTGCTGCAGCAGCCTCGAGCAGTTATGACTGTTTCAAAGGGAAGAAAAGTTATTTAATATCCTGATTTATTTGGGTAAAAGAGAGTCATTGTCTTGAAGGTATCCACCTCCAACTTATGTTATCCAAATAATATACTGAAATATATATTGAGAGATAATATGTAGTGCTTTAATAATTTTATCAGAGAAGAAATTATACTTATTGCAGAAAAACAACTTTTCCACCTCCTATAATTTATTGAGGTAATATTTTTTTTCAGTGAGGATTATGTCTAGGTTGCTTTTGTAAAATAAAATATTAGTTTGTTGAAAAAAAGAGAATGCAACGCAGTTGTACCACTTATTTTTTTTTTAAATGTGCATGAGTGATTTAAAGATCTAGGCTTAAAAAGTATCTTCCTACCCCTAGAGCAGTGTTTTAGTACAGAATGTCAGAAACAGCTATGTGAATAAGCTTATGAGTTATTGGTTTATCAGCTTATTTTATTAGTTAGATTTTTAAACTTTTTTTTTTTTAGACACTGTATGTTGACATGTTTGATACCAGTCTGCAACAACATCAGGATAATTCACAATGTGCAAATTAAAGTTTTTACTTGTGAGATCATAATTAGACACCTTGTATCATTGATTTGTCTGCTGATGAAATCTTACAAGATTTTGGGAACCAAACATGCTTTCCGTTTCTTGTCTGGATTGTTAGTACACCACTTCAGAGCATTCTGCAATTTGACATTGTACTTCATAATTACAGTGTTACTCTCAGCTTTACAGTTGTCATGGAATTTTCTCTTTTATTTTTTCTTATATTTTAATTTTTGCATCTTACTGCCATAATTTACTGCCCCTACTTGGTTCTTAAATCACAAACTCATAATTTCCTAGGAAGGGTGGCTATTAAAATTTCCCACTTTAAAATCTAATTGTTTAATGGGAGATTTTCAGTCACCCAGTGGGCAGTAACTAGCACAGTTCTAGATCTCTAGTACTGTCACATCTTGAATTAAGAATTGTAATAATTAGTTTCAGGAGTAGAAGGAAATAGTAATGGTCACTGTATATTTACCTGTTCTAATAGAATAATATTCTGTTGTTTGGTACTTTCCTGTTTTGGTAGAGCATCTGGTTGTAAATCCGTAATCTGAAATCTCATATGGTGGTGTTCCTATGTTCTTGAAGTCTGAGCTCTGTTATATACAAGTGATATTGTTATCTGTGAGTAGTGTATTCTGAGTGTATTCTCATGAACCTCTTCCAGCTGTACCTAGCCTGACTTTTTTCTGTATGATGCTATAATACAACTGAATAATATTATGTATGTGTTTCTGACAGAGAGCTCTCATGCAAGCTTCATTGTTTATCAAATAAAAGTCAAACCAATAATACTACTGCTTTTTTTTTTCCCCCCTTACATGCAGTTTTGGTTAAATAAGGAGGGGAGAATTCCATAGAATTACATTTAGAACCCTGAAGTACATTCTGGCAACTCTGAATAAGTAGAAATGGTGGAATCTAGTCTTCCTTTTTTTTTCTTTTTTTTTGTTTCCCTAAGAGATATCACAGAAATTCCATTTGTCAAAGTAATAAATGTACCAAGTTGCCACACTTGGTGAATGTTTAGAAGTTTTTGTTTTATAGCAGCTTTCACCTAATGAGGTGATTTTTTTTCATAGAAAAAGTCAATAATTTACAATAAACTTACCTTTTTGAATATAATTTATATAAAATTTTGAATAAATCAATACAGTTTCTTTCCTTACTTTTTATTAGAATGCAGATTATAATTACTCTCAATTTGCTGAGGAAAAACTCCTGTCACTGGGTACATTTCTGTCCATATATTAATGTCACTGCCTGTAAGGAGAGATTATTTTCATTCCAGGTGTTTAAAGAAAATAGAATCTAAACTGAGGAATTATTTTCCTACATTTAAGGTTCACCAAATAGACTCCTTGGGTTTGAATCAGCTGCTGAAACACCAGTCTCTTATACCATCTCAGACAGCTTAAGATACTTTTCCTTGATAGAAGACAGAATCTCCAGTGTAATATTTAGAGCTCAATCAGATGTCATATGTACCAGATTATGGTTCAGGTGTCAGTGCATGCCCAAGCAATTGAGGTGAATTATCTGTCATTGCATTCTTGTTTTTATATCATTTGCATAAATAAGACTTTAAAAGTGAACAGCATTCTGGTACTCTTAAGAGGAAGTCAGTTCTCTACCCTTGCTAGATTAATTTTGCATTTTGGCACTAGGAGGTGACCTATTGTGAGTGGCCAAAAGGTGACTTTTAAGTGTTAGGGTTCAGTTCCCTTAAAACCACCACCTCCCTCACCCAGCCTTTCTTGTCATAAATCAAGCCCACTTCCAAGTGCTACTACTACCCTGCAGGGCTGGGAGTTGGACTCAGTGAGCCTTGTGGATCCCTTCCAACCTGGCATGTTCTGTGATTCTGTGGTTATCTCTGTCCTCATAATGTATTTATTTATTTTTCTATTTATTTGTTTATTTAGCAACCATTTTAACTCTCTGATTGAACTGTCAGAATTCAAGCTAATAAAAACCATTCTGGTGGTGTTCTTCCATGCAGGTTCTGTTGGCCTCTGACATAATCTGGAACTCAAATGTTTCTGCTGTAGTTTTTTGTTTTGTTTTGTTTGTTTTCGTCTCCTTTTGTATATAGTGATAAAGCTTTGTATGAAGACTATTTTGATTCAGGTAACTTCTGTATCTACTGGGACCATCTACAGAATTCACCTCAGTGGAAACCTCTCCTGCAGTTGGTACTAGTGTTGCTAGTGTGGCTCAGGTGTAACATATTGTAGAGACAAGCACGTATTTGCAATTTTCTCTTTGTTTTTCTGGAAGTCTGGGGCATATTATCTAAAAATGAAGAAGAAAGGTTGAATAACAGTATCATAGATTTGAAAGACAAAAGATTTATTTACTTTCTTGATTGGAAAGAAAACACTGTAAATATAAATGCACACTTCAAAATGTTTAACTTAGAGCAGTAGATAAGACTTCTATGAATGATGATGAATAAATATACCCATATCCTGAGGTAACTACACCAGAGTAAGTAAAGTATAGTTGTTACTTGTAGAATAAATGAGCTCATGTATCCTAGCCATGTTTATATGCTACTAGTTAAATATTATTAAGGTTTAAAAGTCTTCCTCCTATAGGCTTCCTCTTAAGTCTTGAAAGTCATCTCGAACTGTGTAACTTGCACTGGATTGATTTTTGGATAAAAACCACAATAAAATAAAATATATTGCTATACTTTACAAAAAAAGAGGAGAAATAATTTTCTGAAATGTTTTATTGCCAAAAAACAACAAAAAAAACTTTATATAAGGCCTTAGTGCTATTGTGGTTTTACTCAGTTTTTAAGGTTTGTTTTTCTGCCTGAAGTGAGAACAACTTTCAGATTGTTGGGAGAAAAGATAGAATCAATCACCTTGAAGGTATCATCTCTCTCTGAGGATACATATAGTCACTTCCTAACTCAGATACAATATTAACACCAAAAAAAGTATTATAATTTTAGATACAATGCACTTTCATATGATTCATTACAAGATCTTGCATACAGTCTTAGAGTGAAATAAGTTACATCATTCTTTTGCAAATTTGTGACTAATGTAGCCAAAAGACTTCAGTTAAGATTTTCTGTTTGTTCTCTGTATGTAATATGGTCTCATATGTTCAACAGCCTTATCAGTTCAGTTACTCACTTCTAGATCTTAATAATAAAATCAGCTGCTCTTATCTTTGTCATGTGGCGTCACCTGTGCTTGGGGTTCTGGGGGAGAATTTTGACCCATGGTTTCATAGATTTCCATGTATCTATGTAAATGTAAAGGTGGTTTCCCATAGGGAGCTAGAACAGTGACTGCTTCTAGAGGGAAGTCCAGTTTGAAATGTCCAGCAAAGACCTGAATTAAAAATAAAAAAAAAAAAAAATCTTGTTCTCATTGTGCTTATGTCTGGATTTTCCAACCTATTCCAATCAAGGTATTTAAGTTACTTCTACTAAATGTATTACTAAAGTACAGTAAATGCAGTGATTTGGTGTCTTTTTCAAAATAGATTGAGAACAATTGCAGGATATAAGGAAGATGTAGAGGTCTGGGTATTTTGATGCATTGTTACAAATGCTGTGGGATAAAGAATGATACATTTAGAGAAGAAATGTAACCTTTATAAATTTTTATTTGTTTCCAGTAAATCAGGGGAGAGAAAGTCTGTAAAAATTTACTCTTATGGGGGAAAGTTAAAATAAAGTAACCCCCCCAAAATCCCCTTCACTATAGTCTTCTCCCTTTTTTTTAATGTAGATGATGACAGGGTATTGATATACTTGGCTTAGTGTATAAACCATTAAGTTGTTTATCGGGATATAAGATATATAGAGTCTAAGATTGGACAAGATTTTACGAAAAACATCCAGACAGATGGCATTTAATATGTCTGTTGAATGTCTTTGAAAGAGACTGTAATCTAATTTTTTGTCAAATATGTTTTAATATTAAAATTGGTTAAAATAATTCTAGTACTTCATGTCTGGATTTCCCAGTAAATGAGGTTACTTTTTAGTTTTTATGTTCTTTACATATATATATAAATATATAAATATTTCTACTAAGCAGTTTCAAAGTGATTTTAATGCTGGAATTTACAATGACTTTGTAATGTGAAACTGTGCTACGTGATGCTGTTAAATGTGTTGTGAGCACTATGGGATGGATAGGTATTAGAGTGGGTAGTGGGATTTGAGGGAGTCTACACAGAATGCATTTTGGCAAAACCTTCACTAAATTATTCACAGTTACATTTCTCTTTTCTGTGAGATATCTAATTAGGGATGACTTTTTGCTGTGTTGAAGTTTTGCTGAAGAAAATGCATGGATTTATAAGCTGTAAAGAGTGCTACCTGGGCTTGAAGCGAGTCTTACATCTGTTTTCACTGCATCTCCAATTTCCTCTAAGGTGCAAGTATAGTTTTAAAGAGGTGATAAAAAGAGGATAAAGAAATAATATGCTAGATCTTGCTGGGTATAAGAGGAAGAGTTTTTTCAATCAGTCAGAGTGGACAAAAGAAGAAGGAGGTGGCTGTCAGGGTTACTCTATTTTATTCATGTTTCATGCTGGGTAGAGAAAAGAGACTTGTTTACTTCAGAGAGGCAGGGTTTAACCATTACTAGAAAACCTCTGAGAAGTACAGGGTGAAAACATGGATACCTGACTTAAAATGTGCACATCATGGAGCTACCTGTTGTATCTGTTACTACAAAGCAAGTCACTTGGAGGTGGTGGGATTATTAAAATACTTTTATCATGAAAAACCCCCAAACCTGTGAAAGACAGACTAAGAGCTTTATGACAAATATCAGACTTTGGAAAAAATCTTCTGTGATTATAAAAATAAATGCTTGGTGACATTTTTAGCAGTTGTGACATCAGGATGACAATAGACAGTAACAAACAGTAAAAAAATGTAAGTGTTGAAATGGAATGCCCTATATGGAATCTATCTGCAAAAAGATAATAAAACGGTTAGAAATATTATGCTTAAAAATATTATGTTATAGAGTTTGCAGGGAGTAAGAGAATGATAATTTTCATTTTGCTAGATGAGATACTGGCATGTATGGTCTGAGTTGACTGTGGTGCTACACTGCTTTGAATGAAAGTTGACATGGTCAAATAATGTTGTGGACAAATTACACAGGATTTTACTTTTAGCTTTTTATTCAAATCCAGTGGTGTAGACTGCATTTCAAACTTTGAGATAGGGAATGTATCCTCCATTGTAGGTAGAGAAGCAGCAAATAAAGATGAGACAATATTAAGCTATGTCATATGACTAAGCCTCTCAGAGAGCAACTATCTTTAACTCGATTTCAGACATTTCTCTACACAAAAAGAAAGGCAGAGTGTTTGTGGAAAAGATGCATGAGGACCTGTGCAATGAAGACAGAGAGAAGAAACAGTGAAGAGAAAGCAGACATGGGTTACTGAAGCACTGAATGTGGGGTCCTGAGAAGAGTGAAACATCTAAGGAACTGAGGGAGGTGTACATATAATTTTGCGCTTGCTATTTTAGTGTTCCTTTGCTGTTTGATCACTCTTGGCAATAGTAGATAAATATTTACCTGCATTCAAGCAAGTTAGTATCAAAGAAATACCTGCCTGCGTAATGAATTTAATCTCCTATGAGGAATGGTCTCATTAATAGCCTGAACAAAAAAATAATAATAAAAAAAAGTAGGGTATTAAAAGTGAAATAGTTTAATTTATGCAAAATCAGAAGGAATTTTGTGTACAAAATACACTAAAGATTTTTTTTAAGTTTTAGACAGGACTTCAGTACAATAGCCATATATTGGACATTTTTTTAATGCAGAAATAAAATGAGAGTTTGGGATAGTTGTACCTTTAAAATGTGACTGTGTCGGTCTTGGTCCAGAGCTGGAGATTAAAATTCTTGAGGTTTTCTCTAAAGCTATAGCAGGCACATTTAAAATCAGGTTTTCATTGAGTTTGGTAAGAAAGGAGATACTAAGTAGTGATTCTGCACGTGTGTTCCCTGATTAGGCTGAAGTAGCTGATTTTCTCAATGAATTCCTTGGCAATGCATACTGTTTTTTAGGAAAAAAGTGCTGCTTTTGAAGCCTTAAAATATGTATGGGTTCAGGGAATGTGTGTGCCTTTTATGCATCTCTGATTGGAAACAGGCCAATTTTTCTTTGATTTGTTTGCTAATTTCTGTTTTGTTGACTTTCCAGAAGTTATTTTGGTTTTGGTATGCCCTAACTCTGCTGTCAAGAGGGCTGGTGCAATCACACAATTAATTGCCAAATTCAGTCTTTTTTTTTGCCTTTATTTTTATTCAGGTTTTTGTTGCTCTAGAGCTGTTTGTCCTTCACATGTTGCCTTCTCAAACTGAAAATGCAATTCCTACAGTAATCATTAGTTTTAGGAAACTGCACTGAGTTCTGTTACTTGTACAAAGTGTTCTGAACGTGGTGGATGTTGTTCTCTTCCTTTCAAAGCAGGTAATGGCAAATTCTGGACAAGTCAGTTAGTTTCCTGATGGAATCATATATGATTCTGCACGTGAGGGTTAGGGACTTACCACAGATATACTTACAGGGCTTTTATTACCATAATCCTCTTTGCAATAGCTGTTAAAAATTGTATGTGTTTGTTACCAAACAGTCCTCTATCATCTGTTTTAAAAAAAGGAAGTACTGTATGTTAGTGTAAAAATGTTTCATGCATTTATAGGTAGAATAGTCAACAGCAACTCCTCATATGACTTGATTGAATGATGATAGTGTGTTTAAAAGAGGACTGTTTCATAGTTGCCCTGTTTATAATCTTTAAATCCTGAAAATCTTGTAAAGATAAACCAAACCAAACAGTTGAGGACATCCTATAAAAGAGAGTTGATATCACTGGTGTCTTTTTAGGAAATTATTGAATATTCGGGTTTATTTGTTTTTTCACCTATCAGTTTACAAAGTGATCAGAAAGAGTCAGCACTACTCATTAAATCTAAATAAAGTTATCACGCAGAATCTTAAATTAGAGAATTTCAGTAAGGATCTTCTACTGACAATAATTGCAATATTAGCAGCAGAACAAGAAAATGGTTTGCTTTGCCGTATTTTTGTCCTTTCCCTCACATACTTTTTGATTCCAACAAAATGGAGTCTACAAGAATTAAAAGATGGAAGCTCATTAGCAATCTCTATCAGTTTCTGATGGCCAAGTCACTGACAGGAAGAATCTAAGGAAAGTTTTCTAGTCTTTCCACTACAGATCATTTGCCTCTGAAATAAAGCACTTCCCCATGGTATTTCAGGAGGGCAGCAGGTTTATATTAAAACTTTTAACCTGTTATCCCATGGCCACTGTGGTGCATGCATATATATTCAAAATATATACTCAATATAAAATCATCTCAGTATTAGTTTCTTAAACTTAGACCGAGAGCATACCAAGACACACCTTTCAAACATATATCTTAAATCTCCACTTTTTCTTCCTTATTTTAGGATCTTCTGCCCAGAAGAGATTAAAATTTTCCATGGTCCTCTGGTAGCTATGGCTGAAAGATCCTTGCAGTCCTTCAGGGCTTCCTCATCTTTTTATTTAATAGTGTTGATAAATTTGCTTGTTAGTTGGTTGATCTTGCAGACCTAGTCTGTCTTTTTAAAAGAAGCTGCCCCTCAAGTTATAAAGGCTGTGCTGGTTTAAAGGTAAACTGGCGGTAAAAGTGAACCCAGCTTAAGAGAGATAAGTCAGTGTTACAATTTACTAAAAAGATTACAGTAAATACAATGATACAGAATAAAATTGGTTTTAACCCTCAAAGAACAGATGTATAGCCCAGCACACATGATGTGGTCCCACTGAATGAAAAGTAAAAGGAAAGAAAAACCTGTTGGTGAGGATGATGGTCACGGTCTGGTCAAGAGTGGCAGTCACAGTCCTGTTGAGGTTCTGGTCCTCCTCTGGATCCAATGAGTGGTACCAGAAGCCTCCAAATGCCAAGATTAAATACACTCAGGTTCAGGTGGGAATGCCTAATACCTCTCCCAGGACGGGGAATTTCACAATAGGTGATTTAACTCTGTGAGTGACAGGATATTTTTGGAATTTTTGATGGCCCATTCCAGCATGACCCCTTGGTCTGGGTGTGAAGGTACTGATACCTCCCCAGAGGGGAGTTATCACAGTCGAATCACTGGTGGGAAGATGCAAACACTCCCCTGTCTGGCAGGGTTCTTGAACACCCAGCTTGCAGCCTGAGGGTCAGGTGTACCCTGGTCAGCTGGTGCAAATCGTCCATTATTAACAGTCCATCAGAAATTACATAGAGGGTTTTTGTTACACCCACATAGGACAAGGCTGCAGTTATTAAATCTGATATTAAAAATTATGAGGTTCTTGCTTTAATTGTGGTGCAATTCAGAGGGCTTTTTACATAAACAGAAGTTTCAAAAATTGTCATGCCTGTGAATTTTGTGTCTTTGTGTGGGGTGGAATATGGAAAATCTGTTCTTGAAGGATTTTTGACCTGGATAAATTAAATGCAAACTTTGTAATGCAGTAATGATTTCTTAGTTTTTGTATTTTTGAGCAACTTTGATATAAATGCATTTTGAAAAGATTCTACAGCTAATCAAATATTTTATTTCTAACTTCTGGAAGGTTCCTAGCACATTCATGCCCTATTGACACTCGCATAATTCAGCTTCTCTAAAACACAAGCAATTTAATTTCAAACAGAATTTTAGCGTTAGTAATGACTACCCTTGGATTCTGGTAGTCTCATGCAGTGGTCTTCTGCATTGTTTTGGCTCTGCAACTTTGATGAGAAATGCTGCATGTGTTTTTGTATGCAGACTCGTGTTTTCTGTGAGACAGGTATTCAGTGATGTACTCATCAAGTGCTTGTCTTGCGAGTGGAGAGAGATGATAGCTGCAATAGAACCATTCAGTTGCTTTGTTTGACATGGGTCTACATAATCAAATGGGCAGCGATAGTGTATTGCCTTTGAACAGAATCAGCCTAGAGAGTGAAGTGGATTTCTCTTACTCTGACTTTGTTTCCTAACACCACAGAATCACTATTTTGTTTCATAAAAAAAAAGAAACGTGTCTAGCATGTAGGGCCTAATTTGGAGTAAAGTCAAATTTTACTGACTGCTATGCTGCTTATAAAGTTGTTACAAAACAGTTTGAATTAGAAAAGCTTTGAATCCAAAGATAATAAATTTAACATGAATGCCTTTAATTAAATTTTGCTTAATTTAAATAATGTAATTTGTATTGATTATGCTGCTGCAGTTCATTTGGATTATTTTTAATTAAGATTCACTAATCTTGTTTTACCTTCCAGAGTTATTAATAAAATGACTGTGAAGAAAAAGCATGCTAATTAAGTCAACACATATACATTTTTTAAACCAAAATAATGCACTTTTTTTGTGTGTGTATGCGTGATGCTATCTTATATATATATTAGTATTTACGACATGGATAACAATCTAATTTTATTTTGATTTTTCATTTTCACCCCTGAGGAAATCCAACCTTAACAGTCCCTATATGGTCCTAAAATGATATAGGTGCTTCCTTTGCTCTAGCTGCCTCTGAAGCTGCCAGCATGACCTTCTGAAGCTGCTGGGATGACTCCTATAGGGCAGCATAATCCTGTTGTTTGCTTGTGCATGCTGTCTCTTGCTTTGTGGCTTCTCCCCAGCAGCTGGTGGCTGTGCAGCACCGAAACACGGTCTCAAACTTGAATGCCCTCGTGATCATTTTCTGACAAGGATGTTGCCAGCTGCTAGAACTGCCTTGGTGGAAAACCATCAGAATGAAAGACTGGCTGTATTGACTGAGAGCATGAATGCTGTGCTAAGGTTTATTGCTATTACCTTGGGTTTTTTCCCTGTCTTTGTTGGTACTATTAGCAGCTTGAGAAGAGACCTTAAGGTAAGTTTGAGCCAAGGCAGGTGATACATGCATTTATTTGTGAGTGTGCCGTAAAAAACATGTGATACAGGTCTGCATCTGTGCATGTGAAGGAGAAATTATCTAAAGTGCAGGTTGCTGGAAGCTGTGAAGGGCAGAGGAGCTGAGCAGAAAGTCCGGCTGTACAGCTAAATCCAGGCACCTTGATCTGGGCTAAAAAGCTGAAGTCGCTCAGCAGCAGTTGAGCTCACAGTAGGCTTTGTACATACCCGTGCAAGACAAACATTTCCCAAGTGGTAGCCTCAAAAGCCAGGTTTTGAACTTTAACACTTAGTTTACCTGAATTCATGCAGAAGACTCATCCAATGTTGACTCACCAAGTAGGAGCGGGGCTGGGGGCATTGGACAGAATTCCTTCAGATACTGGTAGCACAGTGGTACTATGCCAATTCTGTCGCACGGTCTGTCCTAAGGGGAGACCTTTGCTCTACAACTGCCTGAAAGGAGCTTGCAGCAGGGTGGGGGTCGGTCTCTGCTCCAAGTTACAAGGCACAGGACAAAAGGCAAGGGTCTCAAGTTGCACCAGGGGAGGTTTAGATTGGATATTTGGAAACATGTCTTCACAGGAAGGGTTGTCAGGCTTTGGCCAGGCTGCCCAGGGGAAGCGGCTGAGTCACCATCCCTGTCTGGGAGCATTTAAAAGCCCCATAGATGTGGTGCTTAGGGACATGGTTTAGTGATGGCCCTGGCTGTGCTGGGTTAATGGTTGGACTCAAATGGTTTTGAAGGTTTTTTCCAATATAAACAATTTTATATCAGAGCAAAGGCATAAAAACACTGAACTAATCACACCTCGGTGTTGTAGCCGGAATGAAGATTATATGGGATGTTGACAAACTAGGCAGAAGTCTCTAGCAATTTTTGTCCTGTGGTGAATGTGCTTTCTGGAGCCTTCATTACTCATCATTTTATCTCCTATGAGTTCATTGTGATTGGATAACTGGCAGGTTTTTCTGTTCTTCATGTTGAAATCGTACCAGCACACAACTCTGAAATCCCACCAGTTTATTCTGTAGTTATGACTCTTTCTGCCTGTATGCATCGGCTAGAAAAATAGCTGACACTAAAATAATTTTGCGTTCAAAATTGTTTCCTCAGTGCCTTTGTATGTGAGCATGCATTTTTGTGTTTGCCTACCCTGTGGTTGTGCTTGCCTTGCAAGTTTATGTGTGATTAAGCATTTTTAAAGTAATTAAAAATGATGTTGTGTAAAAGCACTGTTAAGTAACATACTTGCTTATTTTCAATGTTTATTCATCTCTTACTTCTGTAAAATAATCCACAGTGGGTCTCCCTGTCATTAATGTATATTAGTAATTTTACTTTGTTCAATTCTTGAGTGTCCTACTAACCGAGATGATGCAGCAAGTAGTGAAGTACAAAAAACCACATTTAAGGTATTTAGATGTACTGTATGCTATTTTCAAATATTTATGAGTCTATTTTTATTGAATAATAATGAATTGGAATCTTTGCATAAATGATCAGCAAAAATGTCTTGCTTTGCTTTATTGTCTGCCTTCATGTAACTTATAAATGAATTAGGTTGTTACTTAAAATCATATATAAACTATTTACCTTTGCTGTCTGTGTTATGTTTTCTAACCAGTGGCAAATAATTGAAAATTCATGAATATATGCTAACCACCCCCCCCCCCGCGAAGGAGTATTTAGATGTTCAGATTTAACTGTGTTGATACTGTGAATCTCCAGATAAAAGAAGTTTGTTGATACTATAGGACAGTTGAAAGCAAGTTAGAATCAATGCAATTTTCTCAAAACTGATAATAAATGAGGATGCTGAATTAACTCTATTCTCTACAGAGTCTGAAACACTGTGGTAAATAGCTTTGCAGAAGAAAGAATGTAAAGTCAGGTGTCAAACATAAATGTTGTATTTTGAGTATTTCCCTAGTTTGTAAATTTCCAATAATTTATTGAAATTTTAAACACAGGGAAATGGGGAAAACCTGTTTTTTTTGTTACAGACTTTTTTCCTAAGTCTTCTATTTGTTCCTGTAGCTATGGAGTTTAAGATCTTAGTAGGCCTTTATTTTGTATTTAGGATATATTGAAGAGCACCACACTGTAGCATGGTGACTTAATCCACAAGGTCGTAGTACAAAGGAAAGTTATACAGGTTAACCAGTGTTTGAAATTTATGTCTTCAGCTGGAGGATAAATCTTGGCTGCCTTTCTCATGGGAGGTTGAACCAAATGATCTTTTGAGGTCCCGTCCCTTTAGGACTAGACTTGAAATTGTACTTTATAGTACAGTTTTGGAAATAACATATAAATAATAGAATAAGTAGTTATATGAATATATAATATGATTTAGATAATATATAGTAATTTGACCATAAATGTGCATTTATAGTACATTTAGTTTCTAGAACAGATGTTAAGGATTTTCTTTCTTTTTTTTTAAAAACTGAAATAGCAGTGAACAGTATAGTAATAAAATAAAAAGGTTTTGCACTCTGTGTGGCAATATCAATTGCTAATTGACTTCTGTTTACAACCCAACATGTCTCTATTTTGACAGCTGAATACTTTTATTTAATCACATCACTTATGTATGTTAGATGATTAACTATGCTACTTTAAAAAGTCTAGGAAATGCTAATATTGTTATGGTAACTATTGTTTTTTTTTCTTTTCAAATAGTTCTCATACCCCTGTGGTATCTATGAATATTGTAATTCAAATACATGTGTGTGCAAGACAGAAGTTAGAGAAAAGCAGAACTTGTTCTCTTTTCTGTTGTTTTAAACATGTTAAGTTTTAGTGACAGTGGCATTTAAAACAGAAAGAATGAAGAAAATTTGATGCTGAGTACAACTTCCTTTTGTTTAAAGTACATAGTATCTACTATTTTCTTTCCTTTTTTTTTTTTTTTGTCCATTTAATCTTGGACCTGAACCCTTTTGTGCTTTAAACAAAACCAAGAATGCATCATTAAAACATCCTATTAAAAAAATGCACGATCATTGTTTATATGCTGGGACAGCATAGTACCTTGTTGCCAGGGTGATATTATTATACTGTGCTAAGCACTAGTCAAGAAGCATATAAAGGAATCAGAGACCTATATAGATTATCACTAAAATATGTGATAAAAGATGAAATTACTTAGTGTGATAGTGTCATCTAATTAGCACATAATGAAAAGTTGTTAAGGTAAAGAATTAGTGTTTTAGCAGGACCAGGCAGCTAAATACTGAAATGGAATTTAGGCTATCATTTGATCTACTTGATCCTTTCAAAGTACGTTCAACTGTATCTGCACTGCTGTTGTTTATTTGAACTAGTTGTACTGATGATACTAGTCTAGCCAAGGGCAAAGCTAAAATGAGCAACTCTTCCTGTAAACTCTTCCCATTTGAGGTGTGGAATTAGGTGGCTCACACAGTTCTCCCTGGCTCCAGCAGGTGTTAATAACACATTAGCATTACCAGCACTAAGCTGTACTGTTTGTGAAAAATACAATTTTAAAATGCTGAACGACTGTCTTCTAACTAATGATTAAAATATTTATAAATGTTTAATCAAGATATTATCTGGAGGCTATATAAGAGCTTACTGGTTGATTTGTAAGAGTAAGCATATTTTGTCATCAAACAGTCTGTATAGACTGAAAATAACATTCTTTCCTAACCTCTCCTATATAGTTCCATTTTAAAAATAGCCTTTGAAAGTCAGTATGGAGTAGGTTGGTTTTCTTACTGCTAAATTAGATATAATTTCATATTCATTTCAAGGAAAAAATGATGTTAATAATACGCAACTTGACAAACATTTTCATATGGTAGGTAATTCAAAGTAGTAATTTAAGGTGAGATTGTGCAGATAAAGCAATGTTAAACTGAAATGAAATTAGCAATGTTTATTTTCCAACTCTTGGAAAAAAACCCTCTTAACAATTGCATCTTTTCTTCAGATCTCTTTTTTCTGAAGATAAAGTCTGTCTAGTTGTCTGTTTTCTGACAGATCTTTGAAAAACTGAAATTGCATTTGGGGGTCTGTTGGAATTATATAATAGCAAAGCAAATATTTGAATTTCAGCAGCATATGTTACTCACACTTCTCTTGGAGCTCTGATTTTATATCCAGTTTTAGCTGTTCATCAGCAGAGGGCAATATAACTTCATACATTTCCTTGGAAGTATTTAATTTGTTGATCTTTTTATTTCTAGTTTTAACTAAAGGAGCACCTATTTGTAAATACTGAGAAAATATGAGAACTCATGATGAAAAAGCAATGAGCTATGGTATTAGTATTCCTTATGCACTTTCAGAAGCCTATATAAACTTCCTGGCAGTTGTACCCTATAGGTTGTGTTCTCTAAAAGCAGGCAGAAAATGTCCAGACTTTATGGAGATAGCAAAATATAATTTTACTTTTTCACTGACATAGCTGATACACCCTCAGCAATTGTCTGATGAACCCTTTCAGTGGTTTGTCTTTTGTTTGTGTTTTGCTTGGTTTTTTTGTTTGTTTGGGTTTGGGGGTTTGTTTGTTTTTGCTTGTTTGTTGTTTTTGTAATACATTTTTTTCCCTAGTACAGTCTTGTGCAAAGTTTGGGAGGTTTTTTGTTATTTCACATCTGTTTCAGTTTTACTGTGAGACTAAATCCTTATGAAGAATTTGTAGTACTTGATAGATTATCAGTAGTTTTATTGTAAAGTAAGTGCAGTAAGAACCTGTGTTGTGATAATTGAGAAAAACTAGATTCAGGTCTTCATTTCAGCTCATTCATTCTGTATGTTGTGAGAAGAGTTTTGTTTTATGTCTGGTGTGGTAAAATGATCCTTTACAATGCTTAGGAAGTATGTGTAGTATAACCTTTTAGTCTACATCATGTTAATACTAATCTGTTATGATAGTTCTTTGATTTTTATGTTGCCATTTAAATTCGCATTTAGTTCTTCTTTCAGAACATGTCAGGAATCGTAAAATGAATGTTCATGTGTGGCAAAATTTTTTTTTAAAATCTGCTTTCCTATTTCTCATGCTCTTGAGGCATATTCAGAAAGACTTCAGACATATGGTTCCTTGTTTTTCATCTTCTCCTTTGGGCATCAAACATTCAAAGAGTCTACTTTACTGTCAGAGCATAAATACAATTCCTGCTAACAGCCTGGGACAGGCAGCATTTACCAGTGTTAAAACATAGGATTAAAAGGTTTTGAGTTCTAGCTCCAGCTCTGCCCTTGGCTTGCTGAATGACCTTAAGCAGTAGCATCCATCTCTTTACTTTTGTTTCAAATGCACTAGATAATGCTGGCTTTCCTCTATTACCAAAATTGTTTTGAAGATAAATTTACCACTCTTTAAGCTCAATATTTAAATTGCAAAAAAATAATAGAACTCTTCTAGGTACTGCATGGGGATAAAAATGGCAAAATAGATCATGAAGGATGTAGGTATTGGTTGAATGTAGCTTTTGCATTTAATTTTTTTGCACAGGTATTTGTACTTGTGGATTGTGTTCCAGTTCCAGATCTGCCCCTATTTATAGGATTTGATTAAATCATTCAGTCTTTCACACTCTCACTCTGATGCAAAGTGGGAACAATTTCAAATCAAATCAAACAAATTTAAAGTCTTAGGTTGAGAAATATAAAGGCAATTAATTATTATGGCTTTAAAAATTTATATAGGAAAACCACTGGTATTTTCATACATGAATACAGTGCTGGTTACATGGCTTTATCTTGCAATGTACACAAATGGTTAATTAAATACAGCATTGTTTGATGGTTGAAAGGAACACAGTATCTATGCCAATGTAACTAGCAGCATGTAAATTAGGTAAATAGATTAAAAATCACCATTCTAGCATCTTAGACTTTTCCTTTATGCTAAAAGGGTTGCTTAATTTTTTTTAAAAAAAATCATTAATTGGAGGGAATGTTTTACAGACATCTCCAGTCGGTGATTTTATTATCCATTCTAACAGGGTTAAATGGTGTAAAAGAAGACGCTAGCACAGTAAACTGGATGACTTTCAGAGATAAACTGTTGTCATTCTCTGTGCTATATCCAAGCACATGTATGTGAACATTTACTGTGTCTTGGCAGAGAGTAACATCTTGAAATGTACTAAATAGATAATGTATCATTCTACCGTAGCCTTAGACACTTGGCATTGTGCTGTGCTCTAAGACAAAGGACAACGTTGTGTTCCCTAACAATTTTGATGTTTAAAACATCCTTGCTATTAAAATGGTAATAACCAAATATAAATGGCACTGCCGTTTCATAATTATTGTAGTATTGAGCAAATGACAAAAGAGCTTTGCTTTAAAGACTGTAGGACAAGTTGAGACATAATTAATTTTATTGGGCACATTTCCATTAAAATATAAAATACTCAGAGTGCTTATTTAATATTGTGATTGGTGGCTAATGAATTTAGTGAAGATATTCTTTGGTAATAATGTACTAAGGAAGCTTTCAACAGATATTGCCTGAGTTCCTCTGTCTCAGCAGCAGACATTTTATAGTATTAGAAAACATGATTCATGAAGGAAGTTGATAAACTAGTCATGAACAAATGTTAGCATCTTACTCTGACTCTCTGGTAGAACCCACTTTTGAACTGAAGTAATGATGTGATGCACTTGTTACCAGAAACATATTTTGATCTGGTTCTTTCATAATCTTTTATTTTAGGTAGTTCTGCTTAAAGTAGTCACATTTAAATTGTTAGAAAGGTTGTTTCTTTCTTTTTAACTTCATGTCTCAAACTCCATTTAACTATTTTTATATTTAACCTTTTATTTATGCAATTCTAGTGCAAGACAAAAGAAAAGTACAGCTACAAATGTGGGTTTTTTAATGTTTTTGTTTGTTTGTTTGTTTTTTGGTTACTGTTTGTTTGTTGTTTTGTTTGGTTTTTTTTCCTTCCCTGGCAACTGCAATTAGAAAGAAATGGAATGAAATAATTTCTGGGGCTTGAGACATTACTGCAGGTGTATATGAAGTATCACTGCTCCTATTCTGTGTGATGATGAGATGGCATAGATTATTATGATAAAAAACATTTGTGCCCAACATATATATTCATGTAGTACATTTGTGTATGAAACTGCCACATAGCAAATTAAATTACAGAGATTGTGTTTCTGTGGTGTTGTTTTTGTTTTGTGGGTTGCCCCCACCTCTTTTTTTCTCTGCTCCCCATACTCTCTATGTTTTTACTTTCTTGATAACAGCATTGGCTGTTTCTTCATTTGTTTATTTGGTTGGGTTTTTTTGTTTTTTTTTTTTTTAATAGAAGTAATAAGGCCATTTTAAATTAACTAAGCCTGCATTAGTTGTCTGATCTCAGAACTGCTGAATCAATTTTTATTGTCTTGATTATGCAAGACAAAAGGCTGTACATTAGGAATATGGCTTGTTTAGTGACAACACTTGGACACCTGCCTCTTACCAAGTGATTGCAGTTTGAACCCAGCACTTGGATCAGCTGTGCTCTTGAAAACTGAAATGAGAAGATAAAAATTCCAGTACACTTTCCATTCAGGGATAGAATGTACATTTTGAGATACATATTTTCCTAGAAGTGATGAGGTGCTTGAATACCTTTCTTTTGATTATAATCCTAAATGATACTCTCATTCTTCCCCTGAAAAAAATGGGACAGGAAGTAGTCTTAAAGAAAATTAATTCTCACATGATTGATGATCTTCATTCCTCTTGTGTTTTCTTTGCATTTCTTTGCACTTGAATTAGTATATTTGTTTGCACATCAGTGCTCCTTTTGTACTTTACTAAATACATGTGCCCGCTGAGACATAGGTACATGTATGAGATATTTGTAGATTTCAGTGTCATAGTGATTCTATACAAAATCTGTTCTTAAAGGAAGGAAGCAGGAGCTGAATTCTGTGTACATTACTGAGGAGAAAGGGAAGGTTTTGGAAAAGAAGCCTATAGAAAACTGGGTGGGGAAAGCACCTTTCCCTAGTTTCTGTGTAGAGACAAAAAAGGGTGTTTTGACTTAAGGTCAGTTCCCCTACTGCACCTTGGTCTCAGGAATCTTCTGCCAAAAGGCTGTATTTTCTGCATGGTGTGCTTGTGCTTTTGGTTATCTATTACATCGTACTGTCCCTTCCTTAATGCAGGTTTCAGCTCTCATATGTAGTTGCTAATTTGGTATGCAGGTTTTTGACATGTACTTGAATAGAATGAAAGGCTGAATGAAAGGCTGACCCGTAGCTATGTATCTGTATTTCACAGATTCCCAGAAAGGGGCATTACAGTGATTAATGAGGGGAATACAGCAGTTCATTACCAGTTTCACGTCAGTTGGCAGTACCAAGGTGCTGTGATATGAATAAGGATGTCTCATCTGGAATGCCTCCTAAAAATTAAATGAAATCTTATGCCTCACATAAGGAAAAGGATGAAGTTCTGTGCAAAGTCCATTTTAATTGATTTGGAACATGGTATTCCCAAAGTCATGAAGAGACAATAGATTTTTCTGTAGTGAGAGTTCACATTTGTTTTTGCACCAGGGTTTCTGCTTGTTCTGTAATATCATTGGCCTACCAGTTTTCAGATGGGGCTTCTGTTGGATTTTTTTGTTGTTTTTTTTTTTTTTTGTTAAATGGGTTTTATATATGGACTTTTATTCTGAATTCTTAATATGTTTATTATGTTTCAGACTTTTTTGTCTGTTCCTGAAAGTATAGATGAAGGGAATTGTTGGATAAACCAGGATATAAATTTATGTTTTTTCATGTTTTCAACTGTATGACACTATATAAAATGTTATATTTGGACTTTTATCTTGACATGATTTTTCGTGATTCATGACTATTAATTTGATGTTATTTCAGAGTTAAGCTTTAAAAAGGATAGGTTGTATCATGTTTATCATATTTTCTCATTTTAATGATGTCCATGTTTTGTAACAGCTGATAATACATTTCCAAATCAAATTCTCTTCTCTGCCTGAATCTATTAGAGCATGTTAAGGAAATGNCTGCTGAATTCCTTGGCATTTTTTAATAAAAACATAGCTCTTATAGAGGAAGCAGATACTTGGCAGAAAATGAACAGCCTTTTATTTTGCTATGATAATACATAGGAGAGGTGAGGCTAACTAGTGAGTTTGTTTGAAGCAAACAAAAAGAGTGTTGGAAAAAATCTGAACAATGTTTCACATTCCTTGAAACCAGACTGTTATAAAATTTGATAACCTATTCAATATTATTTTAAATCATTTGTTCTTATGGCAAGGGAAAACAAATATAGCTGTTAAAAAAAAATCACTGGAGTGACCTTTAACTCGTTGCTATGTTTAAGATTAATCAAAAGGAGATATCCTTGTATCCCAGATTTCTTCTTTTAATTGAGAGTCTTATTATGTATCAGCCAACCTTAACTTCAGACTTCGATTACACACCTTTGAATTCTTCTTTAATTCAAAATAAAGTAGTGAATAATGCTTGAAAAAGTTTACGAGGTAGAAACTACCTGTATGATTTGATTACTGTCTAGCTGAAGGTATTTAGAAGAAATGGAGATATTCTTGAGAATGTAAAACCTTCTACATATACATGTATTTCAAGGAAAACTATGCCAAGCAATTTTGAACATTTTTCCCAAGATACAAATCAAAATATTGATCACTTTCCAGGACTTGTTCTGGGAATTTCTTCAGAGCATGTCCCAAGCTGCAAAAAATGATGTTGATGATTTGTGCTTTATCTTGGAATTTTACGTGAAACAATGATTTACAAAAACAACTGTGCTTATTATGAAAGACGTCATGTTGTCCTTCATTTAAGCAACTGCATATAGCTATAGAATAGATAAGACCATGCGTCTTATAATAGGAAAATGATACTCTTGATTATTTTTCTTTTAGCAATCTAAATCCTGTATTTCTGAGCTTAAAATAACTAACAAGATTAGCGTTGAAAATACATGTGCAGCAAAAATATAATAACCCTATGCATAAAATGCAATGCAGTTTTCAAGAGTGGGACATGAAATTAAATAATGAGTGTAAAGATAGAGAAACGTTTTTGAAATACGGATTCTAGGAGTATGATATAAGAATAAAAAATAGATTGAGAGTTATAATGGAGTAGGTTTTCTGAAAACAAAAGGTATTAAATTATGTTTGACATTTTAAAAATACTCAAACCTTGTATAATGCGTATCACATTTTCTAAAATAATGTAATTTCAAAATTGTAATGCAAACCAAAATAAAAGATGACTGTTAATTTTACTTTGATAATTGTAATTAGTGTAATAAAATTCTATATGAGAATAGGTTTCGAAATTGGTATTCTAGTCAGCATATTTAATAGATTTAAAAATTGTTACTTGCTGAGCTATGCCAGCTGGTAATTGGAATAGTAACAGGTGTAGAAAAATCACTTAAATTATGAATAGGTGATAGGTAAATGTTACAAAATAACTAATTCCAAAATGAAAATGAGCCATGCTTCATTCTAATAGGATTAAAAATAATTTTACAAATGGGAATTGGGGGCTGTGTTTATTATTTTGTAACAAATCCCATTCCAGCTATTGTGAAATGGAAATCTGAACCGATGGCCAATAGCAGAGTACTTAATTGGAAAATGAAAGTGGATGGTAGCTAGATGAACCAGGTTCTTGATCTTTTCTAAATCTAAGCAATAAAATTGGCTACTGTTTGTCTCACTTCTGTCTTTTCATCTTTACTCTTTCTTGTATTCACTTTTTTTTTGCGTGTGTGGTGGAGAAGGGTACGGGTAGGGTGATGATTCTGGCTGAAAAAACCCAGATATTTGGGGTATATATTCTATGAATTATAATATAAAGCAATATATGCATATATGTTCAAAGTGGATACCTTGGCTTGGTGCTGTGAGCCAGCATACCATTTTTTGGTGATTGTTTTTTTTTTTAAATCCTTTGTGTTTAGGAAAAAACTTACGTGGAAAGTCTTTACAATACAGGGAAGTCATGCTAGAACGTAGTCAGTTCTTTGTGATTTGTGTCTGGAGCTATTATGTGTTCTATTTTAGAGTTGCTCAGACTAGCTGTGGTTAGATATTCTACTTGGGAATGATTTTGAAACTGAGAGACCACCTTTTTATATTATTTATATTATGAATGAAACTAAAACTTTATGTAAAATCTTAATCATCTTCTAAAGACTGTAAATCCCCATTTAATCCTTTGCAACGGAGATTAAAATTAGCTTGTATACATGTAATTTTTAGCCTTTGTATGATATAAATGAAAAAAACCCACATTATGGTTTTTTTTTACTGCTTAATTTATGGAACCTATTGTTTTGGTTAGAAAATAGCCATTCTCTAAACATGTCAAATGTATTCTTTTCAGTTCAACCTCTTGGGAGTAGGGGGAAGAAGCAAGTTGCTCGAACTACTTTGCTTCTAACCCAGTTGAATGCACTTTCTCTCTTTTCTGAGTAAGACAAATGCTGCCCATAGCACAGCTCATACCAAATGTATTCATACTTCTGACACCTGTATAAGAAGAGCAGAAACACTGAATAAATGCATCATTCAGCATTTCTTTGTCATAGCCATTTAATTAATTTAAGCTTACTTCTTTCAGTTGAGTCCCTTGGGCATGTAAGAACCCAGGCTCCAAGCTATGAGCTCGCCAAAGGGGTTTAACTGTAAAAATGTACACAGCTCCAACNTTCCTCACACAGACACACACAGACACACACACACACACACACACACACTGGAGTTGGTCTGAGCCAGTAATGAGTATAATAATCCAGTGTGTGGTGGGGCAGCTCCACCAGCCTTTTTGACAGTGACAGCCTGGTTTGCATGACCTGTCTGATTTCTGCACATCATTGTCATCTTTGCTTTAAGTTCTGGTGGATCTTACGTTGGATATATGATGTTGTAAATAAGATTCCTTCCATTGTTTTCTTACGGAAAATGTGCTTGTGGCATCTTTCTTGTGGGTTTTACTGGGTATCTCTGAGCTGCTGTAGTTAAAACAAAGTATACTTTTCTGGGACTGTGGCCTGATAACATCAGCATGGAGAAAGGAGTGGCTGCTTACATGTTAGTGATGAGTGACCATACTCAGCAACAGGTCACAGGGTGATGCTTCATACAGATTTTCGGTGTGTGTATCTCTGTGGCTGTAGGGTACGTGTCTTTCAACCAAGCTGAGACTTCTATGAATACACAGTGTGCCTTC
This sequence comes from Campylorhamphus procurvoides, assembly GCA_013396655.1. Lineage (NCBI taxonomy): Eukaryota > Metazoa > Chordata > Aves > Passeriformes > Dendrocolaptidae > Campylorhamphus > Campylorhamphus procurvoides. The sequence continues at coordinate 30,606 of WBMV01007614.1, read as the reverse complement.
TTAAGTGCCCATCCAGTTTGACAACCTTTGTGTAAAATTGTTCTGTGATTGAGAGAGTGTACACAGCAGGAAGATGATACTTAGATTGGTGAATGGCACTTCACCGAGAGCCCTGTTTGCTGCATGAAGTTCTGGGGCATTATGTGTTTTCTCCTCTTTGCAACAAACCTTTAGGAGCAGTAGAAAGAAATAAAAGAACCAAAAAAGAGAATAATTACTGGAGAGCAACAAATAGAAAAGATGGGAAAAAGAAATGATAAAAATGTGGGAAACAATGAATACAGAGGAAATAAAGGGAAAGTGGTCTGGGAAGATTCTTTTCTTTATAAGGACGTAATTTTGGGAAAGGGATTTGGGATTTTTGTTTTATTCTATATCTTTCTGTGATAAAAGTGCTTGTGTTTGAGTAACTTCAGTTTTAGTAAATTCTTCATAAAATTTGCATGGTCTATTTAAATAGCAGCCATGGTACTGGCTTTGGCTAGAATTCTGCATGCTTTTCTTTGTCTATTTTTCTTTTTGCACTGCACAGACTACAAGCTTGCTGAAATTCATTACATTGCTGCGTTTGAAAGTCTTGTTTGTTTTCTTCATGACTACTGCTTGATCGTAAGGAAGTACATTATGTCTCTGTGAACATTGAAAAGCGTTTTTATTTTATTCTGGCACCGTGTTATTTTCTTTACTTGCCCTGCTCATGCTTATTTTTGTCATTCAGAAATTTGCTCTAAGCTTGTGAGGGGAGACCTTTTCAAAAATCATTATTTGCCATCAAACAATAAGACATGGATTCTATTTGCAATTTTCTAAAGCAGCTATTATCATGTCTGCTAAAGCTTAATATTTATTTTAGATTAATATAATTGTTTTTAACTGTTTTGTTTCTATTTCTTAAAGAGAAAAGTCACACGCTTCAACGTAACTTAAACCCGAGAGAAAATACTGCCTTTCTGGTATTGACATTTAATAGATTAGTGCTAGGTAACAGAAGCAACTACTTACTGTAGCAACTAAAAAAGCCTAATGAACCATACTTGCTTTGTGAGAGCTCAGTATTTTAGTCCCGTGTGTCACATGTGTACTGAGTAGCTTTGTTTAGTCCAAACTTACAGGTCTAATAAACATTTTTTGAAAACATTATTCACCGAATCATGAAACAACTACTAGTAAAACTAGAAGCCTGGGTGTTCTTGTTTGAATTTGTACAGAGGAATTGTAAGAGCTGTCATTTCCACAGAGAAATATTGGTAGAAAAAAGGGGACATTTTTGCTGATTTGTTGATAGAAATTTTTGAAATGAGGTAATTTTTGAAGAAGACTCACAAGGATGAGTCTCTTGACAAGTTCTGGTGGTGCTGCTGGTACTGAAAATGCTGTTACAGCACCCAAGAAAGGAGATGTGAAAAAAGTGCTAGGAAGCAAATAAAAAGAAGAGTGATGCTGAGGAGATGAAGAAGTGGAAATTAAGCATATCATTCCTAAGGTACATTTATGTCTTAGCTATCCCCAGGATGTGATTAACAGAATTAATTTATTCAGTAGATGCAACCAATAGGAATGCTAATAGAATGTAAAGTATGTTTTTAGTGAATGTGCTTTCTTCTTTTCACTGAAAAGGATGACCTTAACTCTATCAGACCAAGAATAACACTTATTAAATGTGAATAAAAATAGTAACAGTGAAGAGAAATTAAGGTTTCAGCTATATTTGACAAAATATGTTAGGTGCAGTCTTATCTGAGTTCATCTGGAATAGTAAATGTCTTGGATTCCTTTTTGTTTCATTAATTGTGTGATAATGATGGAAGTTATATGTGAAGTGATTCACTGATATTTCAGAAGACATTTAGTGTTAAGAGTTTTCATACTTCACTTTGAACACTGTTTTGTTGAAAGTCATGTCCTGTGTTTGACTTTGGAAGTTCTAGAAAGGATATAGGCAATTCTTTTTATTTTCATATGAAAGCAAAAGTTCTGTCAACCTTTCAGCTTAATTTTTAACAACTTTCAGGTATGTAAAATCGGTATCTAACTTACTTATATATTCAGTCTTTTGTCCTTTTGTTTGAGAAATACATGCAATCAGAAAAAACAGACTGCAAGATAAAATATGTTCTCTTTAACAATGTGAAATATATTATTTTGTATAAAGGAAAATTAAAATCGGGGTCTTTTGATGTATATAATTATTTACAGTATTTTGCTTTCTGTTGCAGTAACTTGTTAATAGTATAGAACATAAGAGTAACATTAATTTTTGTGGAAATAATTTGTATAAAAATATAACAGAAGTAAATTCACTACGCATTTTTGAAGAAGTTTTATTGTTATCATCAGAGTACTTAAGAGGAGGATGCTTGAGGGCATGTGGGATGAGAAAAATTGTCCTGCCTATTATTGTTAGAAATTTCTTGGTGGTATTTTTAATATTATCAGTGTATCTTTCTTAGGTGCCTTGGGGAAACCAGTGTTTACTTTTCATGAAGCTCTGATATGGTAATCGACAGTCATCTTTCTCTACTGGCCTTTGCTGTGCAAAGAAAATGCAGTCTCCTATATTACAGGAAAAGATATTTATTTGTTGATGGGGTGGTGAGGTATTCTTTTGGCCAATGACAACAGAGAGCTTTTGTGAATTAGGCTCATGCATACTTCTAGAAACTCCAGAACATACCTACCTGCATATCTAGGTGTGTAAGTACTTTAAAAATTAATCTTAAGGAAAATTTATACTTCAGATTATACATTAGATTTAAATCACTATGTTCCTGTATTTTAAAGCATTTCAGTGGCTAAAAATAATTAAATATGAGGAAAAAAAGTTTTGAAATAAAGACATTAAGTATCTCCTTTAAAGTTAAAAAGAGACTGAAAAATACATTAATTAGGGAAGTTTCTTTTGTACTATTCTTTTGTTTAATAGAAGCGCCTGAATTAAAATAGTGAGTTTGCTACATTGACTGTATAATCCCTGGTAAGCAGTTCAGACTATTTAGGTACAGACATTTTCAATTTGGTCACCTAAATGAGGTAAGTAAAACCTGTAAGGCTAGCTCTTAAGACTGATTTTTTTTAAAGAAGGCCAAGGCTTTATGTGGTATATCGCACTGCACATTTGACAGTATTTGAATCTACTTCTCTATAGTAAAATTTCTAATACTAATCCTGTGTAGTCTTCCAGCAAAAAGAAGGCTTGGCACAGTTTCTTCCTCAGTGTATGAGTTATTTGCATGTGGTGGTACTTTTTTTCAGATTCTTTCACTGGTTTTCCCTTGCTGCTGTTGTATATTGTTTGTGGGTGTAAAGTCTTTCTGCACATATCTGAGCTGCTTCACTTCTGATTGCTAGTGATCCTAAAGCTTTGGAGGTTTTCTTGGAGTACATTTGTTGTCTTTTGCGTAGTCTCCTGTGTCTTTTCTGTTCAAATGTTTTATCCAAGTAGACTTAGAAACTTCCAGGAAGCTTCAAAATTTTTATGCAAGAGCTGCAGAATCGTATTGTGGAAATCTGGTAGGACATGAGTGTCAAATTGTCTGGTTGACAAGGAGAGTGCTAGGGGGGCCTTGGTAAGCTCCTGGCCTCCAGCCAAGGTGAAACCACCACAACCACACATTTCTGTTTGAGTGATTTCAGTCACAAATGCAAAAAAAAATCTGTTGCTTTTACAACACACTAAAATTAATTTTCCTTGAAATCCTTCAATAGGAAGAAATACTGTATGGTGTCAACTTGGAAGTCCTTTCCAGTCAGCTGTGACTACATCTATAATCAGCTTGGTACAGATGCTTTTTAAAAAGGTTGTATGCACGAATGGTTAAATTTCTTTAAAAGTCACACACTTATTCAAAAGTGTTGAAGATATTTCAAAATACTTCTGGCAAATGAACACAGTTCAGCAGCTGTAAGATGTTACTCTTTCCTTGAGGTGCTTTACTCTAAGATCAGCAACTTAATTTGCGTTCTAGTCCATTTTATTTATTAATTATTTATTTTTAATTTGGGTAAGTAGACATTTTCATGAAGAACATATCATACTGATAAAAACAAATCAAAAGTACCTTTACGTAGTGTTTCACAGACAAATGCTTGTAAAATGTCAGCCTAAGATTTTTCGGACAGTTCATTTTGACATGTCTGCATAACATCAAGGTGTTGCATACTTTTTGTTGTCTAGAGAAGACTAAAATTGAACAGTTAACATCTTAGTAGTCCATTCTTACACTGACCAAGAAACTCAGTGTGAAAGAACAGGAAAGGTTACAAAATAAGTGTTGAAAAATTAGTCTGTCAAAACTAGGGTGTCAGTTCAACTTCAGTTCACCCTTGTTATGTTAATATGTAACCTTTAGTTTTTTGAACAGATGCTTTTATTTTTTTCCACAGGACTATACTCCATTTACAAAGTTCACTTATTCCATATTGCTTTATGAAAGCATATAATGCATAGTCATACTGTTCACTGTTAAAAACAAGCATGAAAAAAGAAAATCCTTCTAGGTGTTTGAATAATACTTTCATCATTACATCTGTAAATTTCATAAAGTTAATTTAACATCACAATACTCATTTGAATTAGTTCATATTATTATCTGCATTTTACAGCTATGGAACTTTAAGCTAAAAATGTATAAAGACTGAAGTATTTCTTGACTTAAAATGTGCAAAGTGAGATGCCAATGATTTGAATTTTGAAGTTTATTATTTCTTGTAACAGTTTGAATCAGCTGCTTTAAACTGAGGACATAGTAGCTTGTCACTTTTGCAGCTTCCTTTTGTAATATTTTACTTGCTACTGCTGATGAAAAATTGGATTTTGTGGTTAGCATGCCATCACACAGAAACTCCATGACTGGGTAATGAAAAGAATTGATTTCTCCTGGTTGTGTTCTCTTTCCTTAAAAAGTGAGATTTACCATTACCTTAGAGTATTCTTCACTGCATTCTCTTTACATCTTGAAGTGTCTTCAGAGACGTGCAACACCGAGGGTTACAAAAATTCTTGCTCTGTCCCATGTTACATCTGTCCTGAGGATTTAGTGAAAAATATGTTGTTTTTTTTCTGAGCTCTGGTGAATACAGTGTTCCAGTGGTTACAGTCTGTCTGTCACAGGCCTCTCTATGTGTGTACTGTCATCTATCCTGCCACACCCACACACCTCTTTCCTCACTCACCTCTCTCCATTCTAACTTCCAGTTCCTGGTTTCAGGGATCATTTCTTCTAACTCCCCTCCCAGTTTGTTCCCCTCACACAGGCCTTTCCACCTTCTCTCTCTTCCTCCGTCCAGATCTCTTTTTCAGCTGGGTACCCCTCCTTCTGGATTTTGTAGGTCAGTGGTGCAGCTGCCCGCTTCTCTGCCTGCTGCACCCTTCCATCCTCTGAAGCCCTGTGTTCTGCCAAGGTAGCTTTGTCCTCCTTGGCTGTGCTGTTGTTTTTAGCAGTGTCTGAGAGTATGCAGCCATTTCATTTAGTGTAAATCTGGAGGAACAGCTCTATGCCACACATGTAGGATTGCCAACAAATAGAATATATGTTTATTGGTAACAAACCAAAAAACCCAGTAGAAAATAGTTACATTAAAAGCGCAAGGTATTTAAAGAAAAATAATCAATAGAAGTAGTGGAAATTAATTCTTTGTAGATTATTTCCTTCTCAGTCTTTTAAAGGAAATGGAAATTCTAAAGAGAATCTCTGAAGTGGTATTCTACCAGAATGATGTAGCTATATCATTTTACCTAAACTTTTTGCAGGAGTTTCATGGAACTCTTGTTATATTAGGCTGTGATCAGCTTTTCTTTTTTCCTTTGTGAAAGTTGTCACAATCCTGATGGTCCCTAAACTTCTACAAGGATTTATTTACTTATTTTTATTTAATTTTTTATTTACCCCTCTTCTCCCCTCCACGCCATTTAAAGATCGTTTCTATTGGAACTGTGCTGAGACCTTTTCAGGAAGACTTAAGGTAGTGTGCTCCCTTTGTAGCCAGCTACAGTAGTGTTGAGAGCTGTGTACCTTGTAGGAGTTGGTTTCAAACAATCTCTGTGTATTCCAAGTCCACAACTTGCTGTGACTAATTATACTTTCTGTGGCAATTTATCCCCTCTAGTACTTTCAGGAGTGAAAGACTAAATTTGAGACTTGAGTCTTTCAGCTGATTTTTGCTTTCTCTACAAAACAGGTTTAGTTGGTGCTTCAAGTTCAGAAAAAAAGAAAGTGGTTCTTTTCTTTACTTTTGTTGTGATTCCCTTTGAAAAGCATAGGTTAAAATATCAATTGAGCTGAGAGGTGAGTCAGACTAGACTTTGCTGACATGTTATTCATAACAACCCAGCAAAATTGAAACCCCAGAAATTAACTGGATATGCAAAAAATGGCTTGTTCTGCCTACATGTAGTGCTCAGATGATCATTCCAGTGCTGATAGCAAAAGTACATGCTAAATAATTGTATTTCATATTAATTTTCATGACAGAAAATCTTAGTGCAAAACTATGTAGGAGTCGAAAGTGATTTTTAGAAATTTCAAGCAGAATGGTTTTTATTCGCATGCATGTCTTTGTAGATTTCACTCACTGACTTTATTACACTCATTTTTTTGACCTTAACATATGCATCTCTCCTGAGGTGTCCAGGCAGTCTGGGTAGGATTAGTTGTTGAGCTATGGCAGACGAGGGAACACTGAATTTTGTCATCACAGATTTAATTTTCTTCTTGCATGTTGATTCTCTGTGATTTCTGTGGCCCCTGTGCTCAGGCCAGGTGAAGTTCTATGGTGCCACTGCTGCTTCTTTGCTGCCTCCTTAGCTGTGGTGCAGCCTGGCTGCAATCCACCCAATACCTGGCTATTTCGTGCTTCATTGGGGTTCTTCTTAGGATTTACAGCTACTCCATTTGTTACAACTTGCTCCACATACACCATTGTTTTAAAACCTCATCTGTCATTTGTTCTTGTGCCTTTATATTCTCCTGCTCTCATGTGTGCTGCATGCAGAATAGTGTATTACTGCCACTACTTAGCTCAATGTTGTGTCCAGAAGAGAGGGTTGAGTGTTAAATAAGGAAGTGAAAATCACATAAATATATATTGAGACCTAGAAAATGAGACATACTTATGGTTTATAGTGGAAGACAAACATATCCTAAAACATGAGTCAAGGAGACTTCAAATATGTTTTAGAGAAAGGGTGTCTGTTAGTTAAAGGCACCTTTAGTGTACCTAAAAATATGAGTAAGTGGTTTCCTTTAGTTTGTTGAGTTACTATATGAATAATAGACATTGATTGATCTTATTAAGAATTAAGACACCTGAGAGGAAAAGCTTTTATCTGCACACAGTGATATTTTAAAAGTAATTTCACTGTCCCAGCTTCTATTAAGTTTTTGAATTATATTAGAAATTCAGGACATGCCTATAGTGTCCATATGGTGACATCAAATGCATCACATATGTTAGTCACTGTAAACCTGAGAAGACGTAGATACACAGGCTATCTTTAAGGTAGCATCAGAGGCAGGGAAATTTTGAGTATTTGCTCTATAAAAATCCTAATTACAACTCTGATTTTAAAAAAGGCTTATTATTTACTTAAATTTAAAATCAGATAATAGATTCCAATATTGGAGACACATAAAAACTTGATTTTCCACATAAATTAAAAACTACCTTCAAATTGTATGGCAAGGTCATTTATTTAGGCAATATAATACCTTTGTATATAGCAAACCCCATTTTCTCTAAGCAGCGCTACTGATCAATTTAAAATTGTATTGATGGATTCACGTTTTGACTAAAGTAGTCATTAAAAGAAATAATGGCTTAACTCAAAAAGGCTTAAAAGTATTTGCTGGTCAAAAATAAGGATATGAATTACATAACCACTTCAAAAATTAAGATGCAAATATGAAATATTTATTAAAATACACTGCAGGGTTTTGTGAAATTCCTGACTTTATTAAAAACATCTTGTGGATTTATCTGACATTTTCTGTAGAAGCTATCACACAGTTGTCTTACATGAAGACAGAGCATTGTGACAGAAAATGAAAAGATGGTGATCAGCTAGCCAAGCTTCATGAATTAAAATCCCATCATTTAAAGTATGAATGTGTAAGTCCTTTGTCCTGAGGTAAAGTTATCACATATTTAAATGTCAGTAAAAATAATTAATAAGTGTGCTAAGTGGCCAGATAGATAAATGAGCAGTAAATTTAGTTTTATATTTTAGTTTTGGAGTCATGTGTGATTTATTTTAAACCAAGGCACATAAGCATACATACAACTGTATGATGTGAGGTGCTTTTCAGGAGGGTATGGAAAGCAGGCGTTCCTAATGTCATGTGATTTCACTGTACAGGCTGTTTGGTACTGTAAAACTACTATGCTTTAAAAATAAGTTTATAACATTTTCTAGTGAAATGTTCACAGAACTTTTGAAATTTTCCTTTTGCTTATCAGTTTACTTCTTAAAAAACAGCATTCCTGAGCATTGTTTTCCTCCTGCTATAAATGATTATGAGTATATACATCGTAGTCATGGTATTAATTGTATGCCAGATGTGATTTTGAGGATCACAATAAAGATGAGTAAAAAACTACTCTTGCAGCATCTTTGGTTAGTAAATCTGATGCTCAGTACAAGAGATGATGGTTCTTAGCTCTTGTCTAACAAGATTTTTGTCTTACCTTTAAAAAACCCTTAAAAAAAAGCTGGAACCTTTCCCTGTCTGAGCAGATAGGGAAATGGTACCTTTTTGGCAGTTCTGCAGAACAGATTTTGAAGTATGTGAGAGTAACAGTGGATAGACTCTGTGAAATAAAAAGTAACAATGTTGTTTTTCAGTAGTGGGTCTCAGGGAAATATGGTATGACTTGCATGCTAGTGTTGTAGCATTAGCTTTTCACAGAAACAGTTTAAAAGCACTTTTGTGATTTTCCTGCTTGTGATTAAACTACAGCTTCTTATATTCTGATACATGCTGTAGGTTTTGTTGGAAATTGCTTTATTAGTGATGCCTCTGTTCTAGGAATCAACAATACATAAAAATTCTTTTGCCATATAAGCTTTCCCTTGGAATAAGCAAAACACTGGAGTTTAACAGTTTTTGTATACTGGGTAATTTTAAATGTATGATATAAAAAGTCTTTATTTTCTGACACTTTTTCTGACTTGTGTTTCGTTGCTGGAGTTTTGTACTTATGTATCTATTAAGTTATATGTCTGATTCAAAAAGATTCATTCTATAGTGTGAAAATATAGTCAATATATGTCAATAAAGTGGTGTGTCATAGTCACAGTAAATACAGTGTCTGTGCATAAAGAGAAGTCTTTTCATACAGGGTAAATAGATTCCAAGATTTAAAACTGACCCAGTAAGTTAACGGTATTAGCAAACAAAGCCTGCTGTAGTTTGAGATAAAGGCCATAAATAATCTTTTTTCCCCCTAGCTTTCACTTGCAGTGTTTCATTATGGATGCCTTATACCTGTGTCATGACTAAACCCCTGTGCTGATCTCATACATAAAATCAACTCTTAATTACTCCACTGCATGATAGAGCTCATTATGAGATATGAGAACTGCCTGGATAAGAGGGGATTTTTTCAGTCTGTGTTGGGACTTACACCCACTGGAGACAAATTTATACTCTATGACTATGTTTGCCTTTAGAAAATTGGACAGTCGTAATCGTGATTGTAAATACAGTAGCTCAGCTGGGGTTTGCTTCTGAAAATCACTTCTAGGTCAGATGCTTAGTTCAGGCAGCCTTTAAATATCTGTTTCTAAATACTGAGTTTTTAAAAGTTTGCAATTACATTTCCTATAGCTGAGAAAAGGAAAAGCTTTTTTCACTTTTTATTTACCTTTAAAAAAAGCACTTGAAACACTCTGTAATTTTCAATCTATTTGAATTATGGCTCCATTATTTTGCAAGCTTGATTCCCACTCACAACAGGGTGACCTTCTTACACTTTGAACTTTCTACAACTCAGCACTTCCTGAACAAATGTACACTAAAATGTTTCTCTTTTGAAAAGTAGAATCACAGAAAAGAGAGTATTAGAAATTAGCTTCAATGTTTTCATAGTGGACCTTGAAACTCCATGTTGTATGTTTTTGCTTGTAAGTCTCCAGATATTTTTCTCTTCCCTCTCATGAGTTTAGGCTATTTAAATACAGATATTTTCCAGAACAGGTTTGGCCAGAAAGGCATTGAGATTTCTGCAGGATTACTTGTACTTTTTTGAGTTATCAGCTGTCCTGCTTTACAGAGACATGACGACAATTTGTAGCTGATGGCGAAATCTCCTTTCCTGCCATACAGAAGTCCTCAAAACTGTCTCCTTGTTCTTATGCAACAGCATGTGAAAGGCTGAGAGACGAAGTTAAAACTTGCAACTTTGACTTCAAACATATGTCATGTCAAGAGGACAATGATGTGCACTTCATGGATCTAAACTGTTTGCAAACATGCAAGAGAGCCTCATTATATTGGAGGGAATTGCATTGGGAAGGCATCCCACCATGGCCACTGTGAAGATGATGAGTAACTATGCACCTGTCGCTGCTTGACTTTTCTTGCCCTTACTCCATCAGCACTCCCCATACTACTTTTTTTGAGTTTGAAGTTTGTAGGAACCCTTTCTAACATTCCAGATAACTTCAGTGTCTTTCCTGGATGTCACAGGGCCATGGGCAATTCTTCTCAGTTCCAGAGTTCATATTTAGTTTGTTCTCCTAAAAGGGGAATGAGTTACATGTGGTACAGAATACTTACGTTAAAACTTTTGACAATGGTCATTTTGTGGCAGTTCCTTTCAAGTAGGCATTATGCTCAATTCTTTATTTCAAGATATTAACATAATGTATATAGGGAGGGAGAAAATTTCTTCTCTGATTTTTTTCTTTTTTTTATTTTTTAAATTCAGACCATCTGATATTAAAGCTTTTTGTTAACTACAGATTTTTGTCTTTTGGTTATGGATTTTGTTATCATATTAACCTGAGATACAATTATGTGACTGTGTTTGGAATTTTCATGTATATCTATAAAGCATGTTGCCTCAGTAGAAATTAGACTTGTATAAACTAACTTTAATCTTAAAGACTTTGTTATTTTTCTGTGAGGATTAAGTGTGTTTACATCTTTTGTAGTTCAGCACTATAAAGTATCATAGCAGTGATAAGGTCAGCACTACAAAATAAAACCTTATCTAGGGTTTTGGGTTTTTTTGAGCTTTTCTAGTTAAAAGTGTGTGATAGTTTCTTATATTCTGTTTCTACATACTGTGGAACAATTTTTAACCATTTTTGAATGTGGTAGTGCAGTTTAAAAGACTAGTAGAGCTTTCAGGACTAGGTCTAGTTCCAGTGTTGTTTGTGGATAATAAAGTTGTTTGTTTTCTATTGACTATGATTTTGTTGTCGTTGTCAGATAACCTTTGAAGTAGCTGATGGGCAATCATAGTCTTGCCTTATTTTAATGTTGCCATTCTAAAATATAGCTGTGACCTTTAAAGTATCTTCAAGTATTCCTAAACAATGCTCTTTTAATTACTAAAAGATTTGTTGAAGAAAGTTATTAAAGCAAAGCAAATACAATTTCACATTTATTATCTAAAGAGGAATTCACTGCCATGAGACAATAATTAATGACAGAAATAATACTATTTACACAGCCTGCGTGAAGTAGAGGTTCTTTTGTAGCTCTGTATAGAAATGGGAAGGATATGGTGATTTTTTTGGGGTTTTTTGTTTTGTTTTTTTTGTTTGTTCTGTGCATCAGTTAATTGAATAAAATACTGATTTTGCTGTCTTGATGTTGTCCTTTGAAAACAGTGTTCACAAAGAATTTGTGAACATGGATCTTGGAAAATAAAGTTTTGGTCGATTCATGTCTCTGTATGAACATGGTCTGAGCTCAGACATACCAGTGCCTCAAGACATTCACAAGAAGTATCAAGGCATTCAGCACCTTCTGGAGTTGCTGAAAATTTAGCAGGATCAAGCTCTAATTGCATTTTAATGTTCTTTCTCTAACAGTCTTATATGTCACTGTTGTATGTTACAGTGGTGTGATCTGAAAATCAAATGGTTGTCTTTAAGCTTAGACAAGCTGCTTTATAAGCTCCTAAACTAAAGTACTTTGAAAGTAATTCGAGCTAGTTATTGAAGCTGAACTCCATCTTGGAAGGTGTTTACATTAATGTTGTGGACTTGCTCACACAGTTATTTGAAAACAGTAGTTAAAATGGCAGATATTTTAAAATAAAATTATTAAATATGAATAGTTTTGAATTCTTGTGATTCATAGGTAGGCTGGAAGTTCTGATTTTTTTGCCTCTAGTGAGCGAACATTACTGTCTCTAAATTTGTGCCAGATTCCATAGGCTTGAGTAACGCTAGGGTTAGCTGATGTTTCAGCATTAGAGGTGTTCTTAAGCTGCTAGACTTCTTGGATCAATCCTGAAGATTGATTTAACTATAGAGAATGTAATGAATAGGTGACAGATAGTGAAGCTTTTTAAGAATTTGGAGTGATGCAACATCAAAACCTGCAGAAAAGGTAAGTTCTCTAACCTGTTTTAAATTTCCTTTCTCTGAACATTTCTCTACATAAACTTGTACTATCATAGAAACTGTTCCCAAGCATTCTTTGTTTTTCTTAGTTTTGAAAAGTGTGTTTAAATTATTCCCCCCTCCCAATTATATCAATTTTTAGATGAAAAAAAATTGATAAAATTTGCTGATGTAAATCAATTTGTATATTTAATAAAGCATTAAAAAATAATCAGTTTTATGTCTTACATGTTTAAAAAAGTAGAGAGTATTGCTGCATGGAGCTGAAGAGAGAACAGGTGCAGATTTTTGCAAAAATGCTGTTTCTGCAAGTTCTCCTTTCCTTCTCTAGTTTGCCAACAGAAGTAGAATTTTAAGTGTACAGAGTTGGTTTTGATGATGTCAATCAACACATGCACTTGTTAACAAGAAGTTAATTCCCAATAGTGAGAAAATCCAGCATACATAGATCTGGTCAATACTTTTATGATTGGTCACACTAATATCTTCTTTTAATGTTGGTACAAGGCAAGATTACCATATTTCCTTCCTCTCTGCTTTACTTTTCTAGTTTTGTTCAGTGTGGGTCCTGATATGGTAAAAGCATATTGGAGGATTCTGCTTGTGAGAAATCTTCAGATTTCTCATTCTTTTCCTTTCCTTATATCTCTCTTTCAAGTTAAATTTCTAATTTGTTTTATGTTCTCCCTCTATTTATTTGTTTGTTTTAGGACTTACTGTTTTTACTGGTTAATACTGTAATATAATTGGACTGACTTTAGCCATCATTGGTGTGTATAGCTGAGCTCATCACCGTAGATTCGTATGTCAGCAGAGAGAAATAGGCCTTTGCAGTTTGTAGTTTTTTAGCAGGAGTTCGAGTAAGACGTGAATTGTGTGCTAAACTCCACTGAATGTGTTGAAAAGTTTTCCACTTGCTGCAAACGTAGTTTATGGTGGCTCTATTCAACACAAAAATTTCCATTCTATCTAAAGATTGTTATTGCATGACTTTTGTGATTCTTTTGTGAAATGCCATGGAATACTTGTGCCTAAAATGGTTCTGTTTTGGTTTTATGAAAGATGTACGAAAAATTAACTTGTTTGTCATTGACAAATGTTTTTGGCCTGTTTGTCACAGATATATATATATATGAGTATTTTTATGTTTTAGGGCACCTTTCAGAAAGAAAAAAGATTTTAGTCTATTGTCTGTGTATTAAGATTTTTTTTTTGACATCTCATGCACTAATATAAACATTCCAGTTTATTTCTACTATTTTTGTTACCTCCAGTATCCTTGCTAAAGCCTCTGTTTGGGTATTGCTCATTGTTATGTTCCTATTTCCAACAGTACATCTCATCTCTGCGTGCTTTACAAAATGTGATTGGCTCTGTGTTCAAGTTCTTTCTTCCGTACTCAGATTTTTGTGGCCTTTAAGACTGTTGAACACTTGCTGAGAATCCAGCTTGCCTTTCATTGTTTTAGCAAGACCAAACAAATTGGTTCATGAAAATAATTTGTTATAGTACATTTTCTAACCTTTATTCTTGAGAGCGAGACTGGTGCACAGCAAATGCCAACATTGATTAAAAACTTTCTTTACTGTGTTTTAAGAAACCTACATATGTTCTTTTTTTCTACATAGTAGTTAGAGAGTGAATTCCCATCTGTTTCTGTTTGTCATGTCCAAATGTACAAAAATCTGTTTGTATGGATGGTACTTGTTCATCCGGACTAAAATGAGTGAAATACTCCATTTAGGAATTTCAAGATACAAAACTGTATTATTTCTCACTATTGTTCTGGAGGATTATTGCAAGGCATGGATGGTAGGTGATAAGAGGCTACGCACTTGTTGCATACTTTTTATTAGCTAAATTACTGTTCGGCAGAAATTATTACTGAAATTATTTCTATCAACACTAAGTGGGTCTGTTTCTTTGGTGTTCTGTCTTACAGCAGTGATGATTAGCACAAACAGTAACTGCATGTGCCTGATACTCTAGCTCAGGGAAGGGAGGATAATGACTTTGGCACTTACTCTTTATTTATAATGCTTTGAAAATACGTGTGTGGAAGCTGCCTGGCACATAGTTGCTTAGGAGCATGGTGCCCTACCTAAGGCATTCAGGAGTTTCCTCACACATATGACTACAAAACTATTACTGTTCTTTATGGAATATTCAGTTTACTAGGTTTTCTTTTTTTATTTATCTTACTATTTTGCCAGAAGCTCATTTCATATTATCCCTTTGGAGCCTTGTCTGTTTACTCTAAAATTTCCAGCCAGTGTTATCACTGGTTCAGCTGTAGAGCTGGCAGGAGCAGTGAGAGCTGCAGCATATGCAAGGTGCTGAAAGCTCTTGGCAACTTTGCTTTTTTGCATTTTCTGAATCTGCTATGAGCAAAGTTTATACAATGGAAATTTGCTTATGTCCTAGCTTACATCATTGTGTCTTCTGGATGTGTACAGTCTGATAATAATAAGAATATGAAAATTCTTTAATAAAATGTTGGTGCAAAACCAGCATGGGTTTTCTGCATAGCTGTTGGGAGCCCAGTGATAATCCTTTTGTGGCTTATGTCATGGTTGCCAAGGAAGATTCGATATGGCTTCTTTCATAGCTTTCAGCAATGCTCTTGTCAACAGTGCGTAATTGGATAAGGAGATAGTTGAAGAGTAAAGTGAGGGAGTGCCTCTCAAAAAAGGTGTGAGCTGGTTTTTGTTGAATAAGCTTTCTATTATGTTTAGAAAAAGATGACAAATTTTTTAAAGGCATTCTGTAAAGTGAGAAACTGTAAAAGCCCTGTGCTTTGCCTAATAAAAAGCCACCTCTTGGAGAGGAGAACTTGTAGAATTATGACAAATTGAATAATCATCGATAGAAAACTACTGATTTTATGGGAACAAAAGGCAAACAAATCTTGATATTGCAGCTTTTTAGGATGTATAAGTGATTGTAATTGTGGAAAATTACAGTAGGAACCCACTCAGATTGACTCTCAAGAATAACCAAAGTCAAGTCCATTTAAGATTTAGATATTTTACCAGTTTAAAGGAAGGGATCTGAATAACCAAAGAAGAGATACAGTAAAATAAAAGGCCAAAACAATTCATAACGGAACAATTATAGTGTTAAAAACAGATAGTGCAAATGACCAGACTTCTCAGCAATATTGATTTAACCGTATCATAGGATATTTGATTTGTGTATTAAACCAGAAATTTTTCAGGGTAAATACTTTTGCCTTGAGTCAGCTGTTGGATTTTCCTACTCTTTCTACTAATGAAACACAGATTTCAGCCTGGAACATTTTTTCTGCATTAAGTGTAGTATCATGTAATAATATACATCACGTGAGCAACTCAATGTATTTTTTAAACAAACCCCAAAAAACCTACTTTGCCTTTTGCAGGATATGATGGTAAACTGTCAAGTGAAATCTTGGAAAGTTTTTCCTATTTTTTAGGAGTTTTAAGATTTTGTGTTTTACTAAGAATTTTAATACTACGTCTGTCACAGTTTCAAATAATTTTTTACACAAGTAAACCATTTCCTCATGATATTATCAGGTATGAGGGAGAACAGTACAGTGCCTTTATCCTTATATCATTTATTTTCCTGTTCTCAGCCTACCTCATTGTCATGAGGTAGCCTTGGCTAGGGATGAACACCCAGCCAGCTGCTTGCTTAATCACCAACTACTGTTGTGGGCAAAACAGACTCAAATTGTGGAAAAGTAATTTAATTTGTTGCCAGTTAAAATATATTTGAGTAGTGAGAAACAAACTTTAAAACAACATGTTTCTTCTCCCACTTCTGAGGCTCAATTTCACTTTTCAGTCCTGACTCTTCCACTGTCTGCTTCTCTGAGGGTCACTATGGGGGAAAGGGTGTGTGTCCTCAGTGTACAGGTATTTGTCTGTGCCACTCCTTCCTTCTCCCACTTTTCTCCTGCTTCTTTCAGTGTGGGCTTTGCCCACAGGCCACAGTTCTTTCAGTAGACTTCCAGCTACTGTGGGGTGGACTCTCCACAGGCTGCAGAGAGTAAAACCTTCTCTGTCATGGAGCACCTCCTTCCCTTTTCCCTCTCCCATTTCTCACTCTGTTTTTTGTTCCTTCCTCCTCTTACTGGCTGATGTTTTTTTCTGTGTTTTAAACATGTTTTTGCTGTGTGTGTTCCGTCTCAGCTGCAGGGCTCAGTCATGCCCTGTGGTGGTTCCACTGGAACTGGCTAGAACAGGCAATGTCCAGCACTGGGCAACCTCTGACCTTTCCCCATAGAGGCTGCCCCTGCAGCTTCCCCCTGCAGTCACCATGGTGCCATGTGCACACAATGCAGTAAATTATACTATTTAGACCATTTTCAGTTTCTGATTTTCTTCTACTTTTAATCCTCAAGTGAGGGTTCATCATCTAGAATTGTTAATTGCTGTTAAGAAATTACATTTTCATGATAATGATTTATTTAGTGGTATATATCTGTTCCTCCAGTGCTTTAAAATCCCTGCATCTATGATTTGGACTTTTGCTGTGTTATGCTGCTGCTGAGACTCAGATAAGCTTGAACCCTTGGAGAATTCACTGTTATTTGAATCACAGTGGCTTTGCTAATCTCCCTGCTATATTTCATTTTGGAATCTGTCTTTTCTCAAATGCTTCAGTCACATTTACAGTGAAAAATGTGGTATTACATCTATGCTACTTTTGGCTTTGGTTTTTATTATGCTGGGGATTCAAGATATGCCTTTCTGTTCATAGGGATAAATGCAGTAAACTGCAATTCTCTGGATACCATAGCTGATTACTAAGGTACAGCATGTTCTGTGGGAAAAACAGTGTCTCTTTATGGACCAACTTGTTCTGTAGTGAGGTTTGAGGTATAGAGTGCATTAAATTTCAGGAACAATGGTTTGTAGCACACATCAAACTGCAAAATGAAAGTTAATCATAGCCCTTGCTAAGACGTGTATTTAAGTGGTAGTGTGTTTCTGTAATTTTAATATGGTTGAGAACTGAAAGTACTTGTTTTCTCCTAACTCTGAGTAGCTATGTGTGTGGATAACTGCTTTTTCTTTTTAACCTGTACTTGTGCATTAACAGATATGTTAATCTAATCTGTTATTGTACCTTCTTTTTCCTATGTAGACACACAGAAGTTTCTGGTTTATGAAAATAGTGTTTCAGGATTAATTGCAATTTTAGGCAACAGCCTTTGCAAACTATTTCTAAGTGAACTGTCTTCAGATTTAGTGGTGAGGGAAGGAACAGTAAATATATATATTATTTTTTCCTGTTGTATGCTTTGTAATGATTACTTTCTTCTCCAAAGTCTGTTTGGTTTGGCTTTCAAAGTCCTTGGTCATTGAGATCACCGTGTCACAGGAAAAAAGTTAAAGCTAATTTTTCTGTATATTTTGCTGCTAAATGTTGTTTAAGGAAGTCTGATATTCTCATATTAAACGTCTTTGACTGTACACAACAAATGCCCGGATTCAGACCCAATGCTTTTTTGAAAGATATTGTGAATTCTTAGGTATGAGAAGTCTGATTTAAGAGAGTTGTTTATTCTTGAGAAACTCATTCAGCAGACTTTTTGAATCTGGATAAATAAATAAGTGATGTATAAAGATTATAATTAGAGAATAGGTCAGCTTTTTATTCTTTTCTACGCATACTCTTCCTGGCTCTTGTTCTTATTTGCACTTAAATCTATGGATCAACAAGTGGCTCCTGGGCTTTGTGTCATTCTCAGGGAGTTGCAGAATACATTTAAAACATCCCCATGGTTCCTGGTGTGCATTTGGAGCTGTGGTTAAAATGGTACTGATTTGCTTCAGTCATGCTGATAGAAGTCCTGTGGTTGAATATGCCCTGCCAGAGCAGGGATATAACCCTATCAGGAGTTGCACATAATGAATCACTTCATGGAATTTTGTATCTGAGTGTGGTTGCTATTAATGGTAGCTCTTTTCTCCAGACAGTCAGTTTTCTCTTAAAATATGTTAGCTTTTAAGTAGCAAGGGGTTGCATTGCTCTAATTGGTCATGAAGTCTAACAAGCAATAAGAAAGGTTAAATATATCTGGGGAAAGTATTTTATCAAAAGAAAGCCTACTTAGAGTATATGACTAAAGATTTAATTTGAATCCAAAGTATCAGACTAAATAGTCATTAAAACTGTGAGCAACTTATAATTGCACTAATATTGCATATAAAAATTAAGGTGTGACAAGTGTTCCATGTAGGAGGAAAGATCATATGTCTTTGCACTCTAGTTTACAGTAACTACACTCAATTGAATGTTGGCCAGTAAAATGTTTAAGCAGTTGAAATTTCCTGATCAGTACTGATAGGTTTTCAATTAGTTCAGGAAAACCCCTCAGTCGTGTTGCTCAGAAGTCCAATGAAGTGTTTTAACTAGGCCTGCTGAGTTGTCAAGGTTTATTTTTTTTTTACTTTTTGTGATTTGACATCAGCATTATGGAAGAAGTATTTCCTACTTCTTTCTCCCAGAAGAATATACAACTCTTTAAAATTATAGATTTGTTAAACAGTCATTCTTGCATTTAACCTTGGAATACAACCAATGTGTTTAATTTGTCTTCTTTTATTAACTAGGCATTTATAAAAATTAATGCATATCATAACTAAAGGGTTTCAAAATTCACCTTCTATAATCACTGATGGGGAAAATTTACTGGCTTTTAAACTTTGTGGAAGTTACTGCTTTCAGTATGTATGTGTTGTTTTCAGGCCCTGATGTAAGCCTGGCAGGCAAAATTTGGTAGATGAAGTTGTCACCTATTTTATGTTTCATAGGATCCCAGAATAATTCAAGGCCCTGGCTCCACTCCCAGTCTAACCTCAGGGGGAAAAAGTTTTCTTTTTAGTTCCCATCTGCACCACTTGTATTTCAGTGAATGCCCACTGTCTCTCACCCTCCGGTGATCCACCTCTCCAGCCCTATTCTCTTGGTAACCTCTCAAGTACAGGGGGAGAATGCTGTTGGTTCCCCCTGGAAACCACTTCAGCTGTTCTCCATGTTAAATGTGCTCATCTTGCTCAACATCCTCATGCTCTTTTCCCTGACTGCCTCAATGAACCTCTGCTGAACTCCTTTTTATCTAAATTTTTCATAAAGAGAGGGAATTGGGCACAATCTTCCAAAATGAAGCGAGGGAGTGTGCTAAGATTTTTTTTGGTTGGTGTTTTGGTTTTTCTGTGTGTTTTTGTTTTCTTTTGGTGTGTTTTTTTTATTTGGATATTTTTGTTGGGTTTGTTTTGTTTTGGGGAATTTTTTTATTATTTTTTATTATTTTATTGTTTGGTGGCTTAAACTTGGGGCAGTAAAGCATGACAGGTACTATGTTGTATTTTTTTCCCCCCAGTCTGTGTGTTAATTATAGAACTCTAATGATATCCATTAAGGGTGTTGCTATGGCCTTATAAAATTAGCTGAGCAGAATATAAGGTTTGTAATATGTAGCATATCAGACAAGTATTGCATGTAAATAACTTCACCTCTATTTATTGCCAATGTTTCATAGTTTGTATGTGCAAGCAATGCTATTTGTTACATTACCTCATGTTATGAAAAATTGCATTCTTCCATGTTTGAGTAGGTGGTCAACTTTTAATATGTATTCAGTTGTATCTGTTTATTTAACCTTACTGTAGATGGCAGAGTTACAAATAACATTAGGGGTGGTTAAGAAAATAATTGTGTTCTCTAAGCAGTACTATTCACTTTCACTGAAAGTATGATACTTTCCTCAGTCATACTGAAGAGGATGCTAGTTGGTCATTTGTGTGTGTTTAGGCTCCTTTGGGTGATAATTTCCTGAAACAAAAATTTTTACCTGGGAATTTTTGAGTGACTTTAAATAAAGCTGGGCATTCAAGGTTGGAAGGAAATACAAAAGTCTTTGGTCTGTGCTTTGTAATCAGTGTTCCATGTGTCTGACCTCCTCTTCTGAGAGCATTTTCATAGTTGCGCTTTAAACTGGTTCCTATCCATACTTTGTGTCAAGCTGTGTACCTTTGAAGATAGCAGTGGTTAACAGAAGATTTTCTTGCCATTTGAGACCAAGATACAGACAGAAAAGGGCCAAATGGATTATGACTTTTAAAAAATTGCAATTTCCCTTTTAATTTATATTCTGTTACATTCATAGTGTCAAGTGTTTCTGTAGTGTAAAATTCTTGTCCAATCCACAGTGATTCTCAATAATGTTGTACCTCTTGTTCGAAGTTACCCCAATTCTGTAATTTTCTGCTGTAGCTAGGGCCATAGATTAAAGTAAATATTTTAGCTGAAAGCTAAGCAAGAATATTGTTTCTAGTATATTTAAATGCACTGTCAACTTTCTCATCAATTAATTGTTAATCCCCATAATCTAGAAAAGACCATTCTTGACAGATATAAAGTGTTTTTGACCTCGCTGTGAATGTAGTGTATTTAAATTCACATCACCTTCCCGTTTGTTTAAAATCTTGATTTGATTTCAAAACTGCCATCAAAGGGCTGTGTAGACTGTTAATTGATCTGTGGAGCAGTATCTGTTTTATATTAAAATTGCAGAAATTAGCTGGTGTTTTTGGCCTGTAAACAAGTCAAAGTCTTCCCATCACGTGTAACTGGTAGCTTCCATGATATATATCACCTGGTTAGTGGTAGTACTGTACATGTTGTGCACCTATCTGTCACTGTGCATTTTACATGAGGGGAGAAGAAAGTGTTTAAGTACAGTCTGTGGTTTGGAAGTAGCAGTGGCTTTAGAATGTGCTTGAACTGAGGAAAGCAAAACATGCGTAGCAGCTTGGTACCAGTTTATGATCCATGTGGCTGTGCTGGAAAAATGCTGCATACGCAGTATTGTAGTTCAATAGCAAGTCTGTTAAAGAATCTACCATGAGGCTATTGTTATGGTGAAGTATCTATAGCTCCCAGTTGTCAGGATAAGAAGCAAATGCACACATTCTTAATTGAGAAAGCATTTATTCCAAGCCTTGCTCATAATGATGTATTTTCATGCAATGGCTTGTAAAGGTTAATTCAGACAATTGAAATGATTAGAAAAGTATTATTATCTGGAAAATGAGAATTATTCACAGAAAAACAAGCAGATCTAGAGCCTGAGAATGTATGCATGATCTTAGGCATCTGGACTAGGCTTCTGAAAGACAAGCATCCATAGGCAGTGTTTCATTGTTTAAACATTTTTTTTTTCATTCAGAGTTAGTTGTTCCTTTAAAATTAAAATCTTTTTTCATTTAAAAGAGGTGTGAAAGACTGCATTAGTGACTGGTCACAGACTCTGAAACAAAGAATGCCTGCAGACAGGCTAGCTAGGTACAATGCAGAGTTTGGGCCCAGTTAAAAGTTTAAGCATTGTTTCTTCTCTTGACTTTTCCAAGTTTGAAGAAACTTATGTTTCCCAGAAATCTAGGAATGGTACTGAAACAAGAAAAATTTTTTGAGTAACAGGATTGCAGACAGAATCACCTGGAAGGGTTGGAAGTCTTGAGTGCAAGGTTCATTCAAGCTGTGAAAGAAAACTGGGCCTAAGAGAGTGTGAAGTGATGGTAATGGGACTGCCTCACTGGCAATTTTTTGCTCTATGACATCATTCATATTTTAAAATAATGACTATATTGTGTTTGATGAAGAAATTAATGACCAATGTTTTAAAATGCTGAAACAATATCAGTGGGGTGTTACACACCACATCAGCAATTGTTGGGTCAGAACCACCCTGTGGGGGTGCATGTGTCTATGTGCAGGGGGCAGGGATGGGTCAAACCTCACAGAGGTGGGATGACATTGTGTCCCTCATGGCAGGTTCCTGGAGCCCACAAGGGAAGCCCTGGAGCAACTGCCAGTCACAAACAGCCCAGGGAAACCATAGCACTCCACAGCTTCTGGAGCCCCTGACCCAGCTTAGATAGGCAGGGACAGTGGGAACACTGTCTGGCCTGGGACCCCAGAGTGGCTGTGGGGTCAGAGGCCCCAGCTGGGGGGATTTGGCTGTATAGACCAGAGTAGATAAAACCAAAGGCACATGCTTGGCACATACTGCAGCCCTGCCATCTGGATGTGTGAGAGCTGGTCTGCCATGAAGTCTCAGTGGTAGCTGTATGATGTCACTCCCTCTTTTTTTTCTTTTTTTCCTCACTCTTCTTGCTCCCTTTTCTTTTTCCTTGCTCCTTTCTTGATGCCTTGGGTAGCTTTGAGATAAGGGATTTGCTTTGAAATAAGTGTTGCGGATGGATGGAATGTTGATTTGGGGTGTTGTGGATTAATATGTGCTGAGTTGGTATTGTGGTGGAACATTTTAACTTACGTAGTGCCCTTTTGAACCTTTGTCAAGTTCTCTTATTTTCTCCCCTAAATTAATAAAGAAATCCCTTGGGAACAAATCCATGGCTTATTCTCTTGACGTTATCTCAAGGTATTAAGGAACCCTCTATATATATAACTCCTAGCTGAGCCCATGAGCCTGCAGCTCTGGGGCTGGACTGGGAGGCTTGCTTTTAAACAAATTGTTCTCTCTCATTAGTGCAAACCTGTCACCCTCTTGGTGCATCTCAAATGAGGAGAAAAATGTCTATTTAGTCCTAAGTGATGGTGTTGTGAGAGTGCTGTGCCACAGCTTCTGGCAGGCATGCACAGCCACCACAGTGTCAATACTTCAATTTCATTTGCTTGTTTAGTGTTTTAAAAAGATTGTCCTTTAAGATCTGAGTAACAGGAATGACTGGTGGTAGCTGGGACCTCATCTCAGACATGATCGTGGGTCTGTGTAGCTGATAACTGTGAGAACTCTACAAGATGTTTTTGAATAGAAGAAACGCAGTTGTAGATAGTATCAGTAACATTTTTCTTTGTAGTAGTAGTGATATGAAAGTGTCACTGCCATTGCAGAAGACTACAGTAAAACTCACCCAAAAGACTATGCAATTCTGAACGTTTGTGTTCAAGAAAAGTGAAATTCAAAAAGTTGTTGATGGGAAGGATTCTTCTCTGAAAGCAAACAGAAAAAAATCCCATTGGTTTATTGACAAGAGCAGAATTATCACAAAGAAAGATAGCAGAGGCATCTTTGTGGGATTGAGAAGCAAGCTACAATTTTATGTATAAATGCATTTTAGCTTTCTAGTTTTCTCCATATAGGCATAACTTTTATATCTGTTGAATGGATCCAGGACACCAAACTGTGCTTGAGTTGTGGGTAACCAAATTCTATGATTCTGTTGCAAACGTGGTGGGTTTAAAAACATTATCATTGCAAGTATGAAAGTGTTCATACTAGTATACAAACATGAGAAAAACATGTAGGCAATCTATGAATATATTTGAGCAAGCATCACAATAAAATTGTTATGCCTAGTGTAAGTGAAGTTCCAGATTGTAATCTGTAAAAATAGTTTAGAAAGACATAATGAAATATTTTTTTTTTCTGTTCTTACTATTAGAGTGGGCAACCTGCTAGGTCAAGTGAGGAAAAAGACATATGGCATACATGTAATTCTGTGGATATCAGTTAGAACTGCAAAACCATATGATAGGAATAAATTAGGTGTATTTTTCTAGAGATGAATGCTGAGTTCCAAAGCAGAACAAGAAACAGCATAAAATAAAACCTTTTGCTTCTTGTGCAATAGAAATAGACATCTTGGTTCTGCTTTCATTTTGTCATTAGAACGACTTAGTTTTACTTCATTTAAACTGGAATTTTGTTTGCTGTGATCCTCAGAAATGGAGCAGTAATAAAATCTCAGTCTGGTTAAAACCTGTGCCTGAAAAAATAGGAAAAGCCACTAGTGTGTCTATAAATAGACATCTTTTTAGTACTTGCACTATACTGCTTGCTGTCTTTTTTCTTTATTTTTTCAATTCCCTCTCTAAACAACCTGAAAGAATTAAATGTTAGAAGGAAATGAACCTCACAATCCAGTTTGTTTAGTAGGTACCTAGCAGAAGAGCTTATTTGTGAAAATTCCTGTGGCATTTGCAGGCCTTTTGTTGGATGATGTTTCCTTCCAGTTTTTACTGTATCAAGAATGTAAACTTTAGGTATGACTTTTTAGCAGCTCTGTTTACTGCAGTTGACTTCTTCCATAAGAATGAAAAAAGAAAAGAAAATGAAGATATAGTGTACAATAAATCTAACTCAGTGCCTTCTGTATTTGTCTGTAATAGTGAAGAAATTAGAAATGATCATTTTGCCTTTTTAGCATATAAAGGGTAGAAGATATGGTATTTGCTGAGTAAACGTTTCAGAGAAAAATTATTTCAAGAAGATGAGCATTGAGTTTTAGAAAGATCATCTTACTACATTTTTTTCCTGTTGCACAAATATTTCACATATGCTTGCGATGAATTTGAATGAAAACACAATTTTCCTGATCCAGGTAACAATTTATTTGTAGTTTAACTAAATTTTTTTTCTGTTTGTCACTCTTCGGCCCAGTTTTACATTCCCCTTAAGTTGCCTATGTTCACAAAACTTCTGATTATGCAAGGCATGAGGCATCCTCAGCTTCCATCCTCAGTCAAGAGGAGCTGAAGAAACTTTGTATTTTCTCAGAAGATAGAAGAAACTTATCAAAGAATATAATTCCCAGTCCTCCTGTTTTCCCTGATGTAATTTCATGAATGTACAAGTCTTGAATTTAAATTGCTAGTTCTTTTACAATAGGTTGGTTACAGCTGAAAAGCACATCAAGTAATGTTCCCCTTTTTGTGTCATGTCCTTCCCAGTGACAGGTTTATTGTTCACTGCATATGTCTATTGAACATTAATTCTTTAACTGTATTTAGTGAGAGAGAGCAATATGGTATGTAGCAGTCCAAGAATCTTAATTCCTACAAAACATATGGCATAGAATTATCTACTTAAAGATGGAGCAATCTGATAATAATTTGGTAGAGTGACATCTGCACAATAAAATAAGATGCTGATCGCACTGAAAAAGTAAACACAAAAGTTGTGTACTAACTATTCTGACATCATCAGAAAGCCATTACCATTCCTCCATGGAATGTTAAAATTTAATGATCTAATTTCGTCTTATCACATGCAATATAAATAAAAAATAACCCTATTAAGTATTCACAGACCCATGCTGAACACAAAACTTCTAAATGCTATTTTCCAGGATTTGGACTTACAGCACTTACATATGTTTAACAGGAAATAAGGGAAGAAAGTCAGGAATAAAAATAAAAATTCTGAATAAAAATTATTGAAGCTGTTCACATATGCTTTGTATAGTTAAATTTCTTCTCCTGTTGGGCCTGCTGTCAGGCTATGTGATTTAATATGTCTTTACTTTTGGCAAAAAACCACATTACCACAGGGACATAATTATAGTGTTTGCCTGAATGAAATGAGAATGATGATTCAGTGAGAGCCATGTGAAATATATTCATGTTAGAAAGTCAGATCTGGACTTGGAGAGAAAACTCCTGTGAACATAGAGTTGTATTACCTAAATTCATGAAAGTCTGCAAGGAAGCATCATTTTATTTTTGCATGCACACAAACACCAAGATGGTAGACCTTCTATTTTAGGCTTTGAAAGGGAGGATTTCACTTCCTTCATCAGTTCTTCAAAGTGGAATGGAAATATGCAGAAATTGGAGACTGCATGGAAATTGAACTCAATTCTGCTTCTGAAGTTACAGTTCTTAATTAGAACTATTATAGAATGTAAGCTATTGTTTAATTGAACTATTGTTCACTTTTGAAACATGCAGCAAGCAAGAAAAAGAGCTAGTAAAATGATGGAATTGTGTAACAAGTTCTGATTATTCTGTTTTAAGTTGAATACTGCATTAAGATATTTCTGTGATAAAAATAGTTTAATTAACTTGTTGCATAGAAAACTTTTTTAGTTTGATTGAGTAGAGTTGATGGCAGCATTTCAGTTTTTCAATACTGAATCCATATAAATAGTATTTAATGTAGAATTAGAATAGTCAATACTATTTCATATTGATCTTTTTCTGTTATTTGAAATCTTATTTTCCCTCTTCAGTTTACTGTGTCAAACAACCAGAAAAAATGGCCCTTCCATTTTTTAATGAAAAGGTACTGCTGTTGACACTTGTTTATGTTTCCTTTTTTCCCCCCGGAAGAATATATTTATGAATGTAGAACAGATTTATGTTAGTTTTCTTCTTGACAGTTAATAGATCACAATAGGAAGGCATTTTTCAAGGCATAAATAAAAGAACTGCATATATAGTGATTTTCTTTTACACATCTATATTTACAGTCTTTTTTTGTGTGTGTGTGACTGTATAAAATGTACAGATGTGGGGGTTTTTTAAACAAGAAATACAATTGGCTGGAATGAGGTTGCATTATCTAAGATTGGTCTTCACTACCTGCCAGCCTATAGAACTGATACCAGCTTTTTTAATTATAGGTTTTAGGCCAGCTGCAAGTGAGGATAGAACACTTCATAGAAATGTATGGAACTGGTGGAAGTTAATACAGAGTTGATGCAGAAATCTCTTTCACTCTCTGGGCATGTTCTGTGTGATTAATAGACTTTTCACAGATTAAAAAGCATTCAGGATATCATACAGGACTGTTTGTTCGGTCTTATCAGTTCTGTATCTGCCAAATCAAACCTTCTGTAAAAGCGTTTCAGAGGGAAGGGTATGTAACACAATATTCTTTTCCATGAAATGCAAACAAGGTATTCCTGTGAAGTTAAAGACTTTAAATTTCAATAGGATGTTTATTTATTTCAGGTGGGATAAAAGTATTTTTCTAAACTAGACTAAAAATAGACTAAAGTAATACATTTTGTCATTTGTAAGTGTAATATGAACTCTGAGCATAATGTCTTGTGTCTGTCTGATTAAAATAAATATTCTTAAGGATCTGACAGCATCAGAAATGCAGTATTTATGTTCTTACACTTACCCAAAAAACTTAGTAAAAAATGTTTGTACTTAATATCCTAGATGTGCTGATTATGAAGAGGTAAACCTGGTCTTCTGACTGTCTTGAAAATATCAAACAGTTACTCTTAATGAACTATTTATCCCAGTTTTAGGGCCTAAACCTCAGGAAGCTGGCTATGTTTTTGTTTTTCCTATAGAAGCTTCATTACTTTTATTAGACTTTATCACTAGAGAAATTCTTTATCTTCTTGCTGTTGTGGGAAGATATCTCCTATTCATTTGACAGAAAAATTGAATAAGCAGCAAGTCATATTGTCACTCTCACAAGCAGAATCCTGATCTTTTGTCAAAACAAGGAAAAGTTGGCTGATGGCAATTCTGATTACTTTAGAAAGTAATTATGGAAAGAAGGCACATAGATCTCAAATGATCCTTTTATCTTTTACAGACACCCAAAAGGAGTAATGATAAAATGGCGTGTATTCTTTGGTATGTTCTGCTTAATAAAAAAAGAGCTAAACTAAGCATACTGTTTGGGAATAGCAAAGTTGTAATAACAGTGTGATGCCTTTGAATCTGTGTACTGCAAAAGATGAGCATTTTTGGCAAGTGCTTTGACTGTATTGTAACTCTTTTTAGAGAAGTTTATAGCCCTTCTGTCTCTACTTACACCTTGTGCCTTACCCATATTAGGAAAGTGTTTTAAAAATTTTGCCAGTTAGCATAGTTTTAATTGTATGAAGTTTTAAAAATACTAAAGCACAGGAAAGATGTTTTAGTTTAGGCACAGTTGGCATGTAAAGGGTCATCCATAACTATTTACTGATGAAGACAAAACTGTTTTGAACACATATATTCACAGACTCCTAATGTCAAACAGTTGTGGTGTCAGTGTGTATAAGCCAGTATAAACATATTAATAATCCAGTCACTTAACCAAGTAAGTGATGATACATTTATGCTTTGCAGCCACACAGACCTCTAGTCAAACTACCTTTCCAGCTTCAGAGAATGGTTGCAGGGTCTGTATGGATGTATGAGTGTGGGAGAAAGACCATGGATGTTTGTGGACATCTGTTCATTTCCACAGGTTAACACAGGTTTTGGTTCTGTAGTTCTTTTAGTGTCCCGTGCGTTAAGGTGCTAATGCTCTGCAATACTGAACTTTCACTATGTATTTCCTGGGCAGTAAAACATGGTCCTATCTAATGCAGAACAATGTGAATCTCAGAATAAAGTCAGAAAAATGCATGGGGTTTTGTTTGTTTGTTTGTTTTATGGTCTTTTTCCTTTATTTTTTAAAAAAAAAATTATGTGTATTTTTTTATTGTCATTGCAGTATTTGATGCTACAAGATATTGCTTAGATCAATAATTTGACCACCTAGCCTACCTCTGAATAGGCTAAAGACAAGTCAATGCTTTTATTCAAAGTTATGCTGGTACTTGGAGATATTAGCTACACTAGTAAGACAAAGAGCTAATGGATTAAGACAAGTCCTGTTATAGACTGGTTTAATGAAATATATTGAACCAAAAACATGTCAAAGAATCCGGTACTCTAGAAAATGATTTTCAGTTTCTTATCTAAGGATGAGTCTGCATGGTCCACACTAAGCTCCTCATATCAGTTTCATATGCATTGTTATCTACTGTAATACTTGATATTTAGTTTGCTCTGCCTCTTTTATTCTCTTTTATGGGCTGATGATGCCGAAAAACCTCAGTATTAAAGGAACTGCTAAGAGAGTTTGTTCTTTTAGCAGAAAAGGTATTTATTCAAGTAGTGCTGGAAAGCCAGCCACCTCATGCTGAACAAACTAGCTTCGAATCAACAGTGCAAAAGGAGCCATTTTACACATTTCACTACATGATTACAACATAAAATTTTGCATAGTAATAAGATTACAATACACAATTATACATATTAATGACTAGGTGGAGACTAGGCAGAGTCTGGGTGGAGATTTCCAGAATCTTCTTTTGACATCAGGATTAGGTGGTCGTTTCCAGTCTTTGGCCTTGCTCTAGGGGTCTTTAACTCAACTTCTTCACCTTGACCTCTTTAGCCTTCATTGTTCATGACCCAGTGGCTGAAGCTTACAGAAATTACTGGCTTAAGGCCATTTTGTTCTACTCAAATGTCTACATTGTCATGATTAACAGTGCTAGGTTGTTTGTATATAGTTTTGTAAGATTAGGTCCAGTGGTTTAAACAGAACACATCTCCATGTTCTCCTATAAACTCAAGCAAAGCGGGTGCTGAACAGTTTCTATTGATCCAGTTAACCATTTCTGG
The DNA here is from genome assembly GCA_013396655.1 of Campylorhamphus procurvoides. NCBI lineage: Eukaryota > Metazoa > Chordata > Aves > Passeriformes > Dendrocolaptidae > Campylorhamphus > Campylorhamphus procurvoides. The sequence goes on along the minus strand of WBMV01007614.1, from coordinate 821 downwards.
TGTTCATCCTTGTTTCACTGTTGAATATATAAACAAGTTAAATAGATGTATCTGATATTGCGGCAGAGTTAGTGTGTTTTGTTTCTTATGTTTTCTGAAAAACTTCAAAATTGCATAGTGAAATAATGTTTGTTTCCCCAGTTCTAGGGCATGGTAATTTATCTGAGGTAAGGGAGTGTTGGTCATCATCTTCTGTAAAGACCATCATTTGTACATTCAACTTGCCATCCAAGAGCCATAATTTGGCTTTATTCTATGTTTTAGTGTATTTTTCATTCATATTTTATATTTGTTAACCTGTAATCAGTGATAACTTTTTTAGAAATTTTATTAGAAGTGTAAGGGGCCAAGTAGTTGGTTCCTACCTTATTTCTAGAGGTTAACAGCATGGCTGTGTACCTATGGAGGTGGTAGAGGGAGGATTACCTTCTGCTTCCATTTTCTTCATGATGCTGAGGCTAGTGATGGTGATTAAATGTATAGACAATTTCCCCAGTCCAAGACCACCACCACAGTAGAAAAAGCTGTCTCATGCTTAAATGGAATATTGTGCATTTCACTGTGTATCCGCTGCCTCTTGTTCTGTCACGGAGCTCTGTCAAGAGGAGTCAGGTTCCCTCTTCTTTACTCCCTGCATCTGATATTTACAAACACTGGTGAGATCCCTCTGCACCTTCTCTGAACTATCCAGCTCTCTCAGCTTTTCCTCCTAGGGGAAAGACTCCAGTTCCCTCACTATGTTTGTGGGCTTTCCCTGGGCTTTCTCCAGTAGCTCCTCGTCTCTGTTGGACTAGAGAGCCCAGAGATGGACACAACACTCC
>WBMV01007611.1:54954-66550 GCA_013396655.1 Campylorhamphus procurvoides | reverse complement strand
CACTTTATAGAAGTATTTGATTGTGTTGATATCTGAGCAGGGCTGCAGAGGCACACCCCACAGTCTTATCTTGTGGTTACATCTTTGGCTGCTTGTGGTTGATTGAGGTATCCCCGCTTAAGCCTCCTTTTGTTACTTGGGCGGTCATTATAGTTCTCCCCTTCCTACACTGTATATCTGCTGAGGAACAGCAAATTCTGTATGAAAAGAACTGAAAAGACAGAATCTTGTTCTGATTTATCTGAGGTCCAGAGAAGATTAAAATGAGAGGTTACACAGCCCAGATCAGTTTATTCCATCATTAGGGCATTCCCATGAGACTTGTTCTCATAACTGTACCTTCTCTGTCCTCTCATGGAGTTGTATCTTGGGTGGCTTCAGACCATCATGACTATTTTTTGATCATTTCCCTTGGTTGTTCAGGTGCATCAGTGTGTCAACAGCTGCAGTAGCTTTTTCTGTGGATAATCTCCTTTGTTTTATATAAGTCCTCAGGAAGTGAGGCAGAGGACTCTGAAATGTATAATCTCATTTCTAAAATGAATGACATGTTCTGGCAATACCTGCAGAAGGTTTTTTGCTGGGATCAAAATTGATGCACAAATAATTGTATGGGTTTTGCCTACTGATTTTTAATATGTTGCAGTTTTACAGGTGCAAAGATTAGGGTTCAATAAAATGCAGAGATTCTAGGGACTGGAATAAACCTCCTAAATACAAAAGAACTGGAAGTTAGAAAACATGGTTGGAGGCAGAAGTCTTTCACCTTTCCATATGCACTGCTTCAACTTGATGAGTTGGTGCTCACACTTTTACACCTGTGTGTTGCTAAATGGGAATAAATATAATCCATCTGTGGGGTTTCTTACTGAAACATTTTATACAGACTAAAAAGATATTTTCTTGGTTTAGATCAAATATATCAGCAACTACAGATCTACTCCTGTACTAAACTTCCATCACTAAAATCAGGATGACCTACTCTCTTATTCAAAGTCAGTGATTCCTCTCAAATAATTGTAATCTGCTCCTTCTTTTCATAGTGTAAGCCCTTCAGAAAAGAGAACCCAATACAGAATGCAAAAAAACCATTGTAATTGTTTCAGGATGGACCATTTTCCAGTTTGTTCTATGGTAATAGAATAATAAGAATGAGCTCTTTAAGAATATCCTTCTGGTATTTCACCCTTTAACTAGTAGCCTTTTTCTCTGTTGTACCTCCAAAATTAGTATTTTTTTTTTCTAATAATGTGTTTCTTGATTCAATGCTCTAGAAATAGAATCTTTGGAAAATTACCCAGGATGTTTATGTACTTAAATGCCTCCTCAGGTTACTGAAATTATTCATGATTATACAATCTGGAATTCTTCCACCTAAATAATCTGTTGTTGTGGCAGCAAGTGGGTGTTTTTACCCCTTCTGATCACATCTCTGATTCTTGGTGTCACTCAGGTGGAAAGAACAAGCTCACTCTGCTTTGCTGAGCACTGCTCCCTTTATACTGCTGAATTGTACTGCAGAAAAACTGCCCTCTCTTCCCATCTAATTGCTCCCTTTGACAACTTATTTTGGAGCCATTGTCTGCCCTGTTTGGTCTGCTGGTATCTATTTCTGACCCTAAACTTAAACTAGTATGTACAAACTGTAACTCTGCCTTGCTCCCTCTGAAGCTGGTAGCTAATGTAAAAGAGCTAGTGGCTCCAAGGCAGGAAGAACAGCCACTGGTTCTCTCATTTCCAATGCCATGCTCCTTGGCAGGCTGTGACTTGCTGGTCAGTGAAGTGAGACATGTTCATATGCTACTGTATCACAGCCTCTACTTGCTCTGTCAGACCAGATTTGCTGCCACAAATATAACACCTACCATCTTTAGTCCTGCTAGACTAGGAAGGGTTTCTGACATCATTTTCTCTTGTCCTTTGCATTCTTTTTTTCACTCTACAGTATACCAAATTTCTGATTGGACTTCAAGCATCCCTCAAGGCTCCTTCATCACCATCATGATCACGCTAGCTTTGTCTTCGGCTATGCTGGCATCTGCAAGTATTGCCTTCTTAACCCCTCTCTTATCCCTAACCACGCTGCTGTACTTTTTATCTTTTATGTTCATCAGATTTTCTTTTCATTGTATCAAATTTAACCACATACTTTGGTTTTTAGTCTTTCCAGTTGTGCTTTTAGCTTTATCTCAATACTGTCAGCTCCTGGGCAGAGCATGCAGGCTTGCTTGAGTAGCTCCTTTGTATAATTGTGTCTGGGTTAATAATGCCAACTTTATGATAAAAACCCTTCCACTTTAACCTCCCTTTAGAGATAGTCATGGGCATAGAGCATCTTTCAGGTTGATGCTCCAGTCAACATGTTCATTTCACATGCTTTAACCCTCAGTTTCACATTGTTGTGGTTTTGACATATTTTTTTAATGTGGTTAGGCTCAATGTGCATCACTCAGATCTGGATTCTCAGACCTCTTTCATCTAGGAAATCTCTCTAAAACCTTCTCATCTCCACACCTTTCAAGGAAATATGTAAGGATCTCCAAAATTGAACCCAAATGCTGCTGTATTGAAACACACTTTCATTCACCTCTTTCATGGGACCAACACTGCTACCATTCCTAAATGCTAAAAGCTTGGAAACTTTCTCTTCAGTGTTTCTGAGGTGTAATAACAGAGCATCCAAAGTTTTGTAGGCTACTTTTGCCTTTTAATTTCCCCAATAAATATTTTAGATGAAAAGGGAAGACAATAGGGACAAGGAGTGTGTATTAATGAAAAGATATATGCAATGAGCAAATCTAATTTTCTAAAAAATGAGCTCCTTAAGATTTGTTATTTCTCACTAACTTGTAGAAGCTATTTGCAAGGGAATAGACTCATCATTTGTAAGCTGGATATGTATGTTGTCAATTATAACAAATATTTTTCATTTAGTTTGAAATGAAAATACATAGCTAGTGATTAAGGGAACCATTGAGCTTTTCAAGAACCTGTGCTCATTGCAAGGTCCTAGTTTTCAGGACTTGCCCTCCCCTCTGAAGATGGCAAAGCACTCAATTGAAAAAATTAGACTTCCCATTTCACAGACCAGACAAACGGAAGTAAAAGAAAGAAGAGAAGCTGGACTGACCAGGCAGCTTGACATGATTACTTACTAGTCATGCATGCACTATGCGGTAGAGTACAGGGCAGTCACAGTGAAAAGAATGATGGCTCAGGAGCCCAGATAAGCACAATCAGCTTAGCAAAGCTAATCTGCCTTCAGGTTTTTATTGTCTTTATGCAGTGTAGTATTTATTGTAAGCTTTCGGATTCATGCTCAAGAAACAACATACTTTCCAGCTTCAGTCAAAGCTTAGCCACTGCTGAAATCTCTCACAGCTGCAGCGAGTGGAATGGAGTACCCACCATAAACCGGAGAGCCAAGCTATCTATTTAGCTAAAGCCCTCAGCAAAGCTTTTCCACTGCCTGTGACATGTTTTGTTTCAGCAAAATGTAAGCACGAGTTCATTTAAAAATATGACAAAATCTGGCCTTTATAGCTTAAATCTTATAGAAAAGATTGCAAAAAGTATTATTCTCTGTGTTACTCTGTATGTTCCACAGCTTTCATGGACCAAAAACTGCTTTACAAAGACAGTTTGTAAAGAATCTAGCAGAAGATCACACAGTAAGCAGATCAATGCAATTTAAAGGGTAAAACCTTAGTGATCAAGGCCGCCTAAAAGCCAACAAGAACTCAGAAATGAAAGCTTTATAGAAAAGGGTCGTGATAGACCCTTAATTTTCAGGGACCTCAGTTCAGGCCTAATTCTGCATCTACTTGCAGATTTAAGATTAGAAACTAGATGAGATCATTTCACTGCTTTGCTACGGTCTTTTTGCACGAGCAATCCAAGTTTGGCTCCAAGTATGCCTCAGAAATGAGGACAGACCTTGTCAGCAGCAGAAACCGACAATCGGGCTGCACAATGGTCAGTTGCAATGACCTTCTCTTCTGTGGCCCCATCTGTTACATGGATCTTGACTATGACGCAAATCCTGAGTGTTTTCATGTATGTCTCATGGTATCTCAGGTATGTGCGTCTCCTCTTCCATTATAGGTGTTACCGTCTGAGAGAAACAGTTGAAGTTAATACTCTCATATGCCTATGACGGCCTTTCATCATCTATACTGTTCATTTCTATATATGTCAAAGTAATATTATCAATTTAGATGACTTTCAGAAGCTCTGATATGTTTTGTTTGGCATATTATATTTAGTGCTGTTTGTTTGGGGGTTTTTTGTTTTTAATGGATAATCCTCATCCTTCAGTTTATCTGTTAGCTGTGCAGTCTCTGCAAATTCAGAGTAGCAATCAATTGACTGCCAATCTTCCTTGTGAAAATTAAGTGTGCCCCCTGCCCTTTGCTGTGGTATTTCTGGGATTTCACAATCCTGTTTCTTTTCTCACTTGGATATCTGATCTTGCTACATTGTTGGAATTTAAAGCATGAAAGCACAATTGCAAGCAACTTATTGGTAGTCTGGTTGTAATTTCTCTTGTGATTTGGAGTTATTATTCATGGCTCAATTGGCTGCTCTTCATCCATTAGTAATAGAGATGCATCGTTCAGGTAATGAAACTATTCACAAGGCACCTGGCTGATCATTTATAAGCTGGAAGGCTGGCAAGCAACTTTTTTAGCTGCTCGTGGGATTTCATTATTGAATTTTTTCCTCCAAAGACAAGAAACAGTCACGTTGCAGAAAATGTAGAACAGAATCAGGAATCCGATATAGATTTAGAAGGAATGTCACAATATAGGTTTATATTCCCAAGAATACCAGTCATTTCTCCATTGGGAAGATGTCTTCTAGCAACTGTTTTAAATTTCTCTGGAATGGCTCTGTTCAACACATATTCTGTAAAAAGTCTGTTTTCCACTGCATTGCAGGGTTGCATTCTTTGGTGTTCACCTTTGTGCAACTTCTCTGCATCAGTTCTTGTGTCCTTTCCTGGGATTATTTACACCATTTGAAACAATTATTTTATAATTTTAGTGATTATGCAAAATTTGCAGTTATTCATGGAAATACCTGAGGAAAAGAGTTAATATTACATTTCTAACAAGAAGTATATTAGTGGTAAAGTATATTAGGGGTCACTGCTTCAAAGGCAGACTTGTACAGAAGCTTTTTCTGGGAGAAAATGCAAAACTTGTGTCAGTGCATTATGGTACTCATTTCATTGACCTTGATTCACTTTCAGTTTGGGGAAATTATTGCAAGAAAGAACTTCACAACTGCAGTTTCACAAATTAACACTCAATTTATGAAGTCTTTGCTGGAGCTTTTAACCTGTGCACCTTGGTGAGATAAAATATTTCAGTATTATTCATCTTTCTGAATTTTAACTAGTATATTCTACTCTAAATTTGTCATGAAGACAAAACACACACCCTGTTGCCACAGTTAAAATGCAGGATAATGACTTTGTAAGGCTTGACTGCTTATGGTTTTCTGACCTCCTGCCACTGTGCTGTCTTAATGCTTCCTAGGATCTGATATGAAAGACAAAATTTACAGTCTACAAGCCCTGTATTTAGCCAGGGTTCGTCCTGTTCACCCATCAGGCTTCAGTTTCTTCTTGTCAGAATTCTGTTTTCTATTAAGCAGTCAAGCTCAGTCATCCAGGAAGACTGGCAACATAATTTTGCAGCTTTTACTCCCTCAGCTCCCACTGTCTGGAGGTCTTGCTAGTTAGCTAATAAAATGCTTTCTGGTCTACAGGGTGGTGGAGGAGGAAGCCTTGCTGGTATTGTTCTTTCATTACCGGATGGAGATGTTATTCTCTCACACATTTTCCCAATTCCAGTGTTAGGTGGGAATCAGTGCCCTCTCTGTGGGAGTTCTTGCTTTGTTCCCTGCATGCCTCTAGCAAGTGCTGCAATTGTACTGTAATCTTGTTTGGATTTGTTCATCAGTTGATCGAATCCATGCCGTATAAGTGCAGCTTAGCCTTCCAACAAGATACTTTTACATAAGTTGCTATTAGGACTACCAAAATTCATAGTATCACATAAAACATTAATTTCAAGGTTTGTCACAAGTGGTTGCTGTTTTTATGGCAGATATTTCACTGTGCACTTCAGAAGATATTATGACAACCAGAGTTTTCATGCGGAAGTTTTCAGGAGAACGAGATGGCAATTGCTTCGTTATCTCTGAGCAAGCCTAAGATGAGACTTTTCTAATTATTCTTAGAGGTATTTGCACAGTACCTGTTATTCACAGCTTGGCCTATGATAGATATTCACCTGTAAAAGTTCAGGAATACTTAAGAAAATACAATTTTCTCTTATTATACAAATTGGGGTTGTTTGAGTCTATTATAGGAAAAGTAACACCCTTAACTAGTACTGAAATCAATTTACAGATGAGTCTGGGCCTGTCCACAAAACACAGAGCCAGAGTGAAGTGGGGCTGACATTCCAGGAATCTCCTCTTGCAGTTGTTTCCTGCATCCTTCGTGTTTAGAAGATGTTTTAGTCAAGTGTCCATGGATCTGACAGATGTACATGTTCTCAGAGAGGTCATAGAATGGGGAGAGAAAAGACACAGTACGCTGGTTGGTGTGCAAAAGTGTACAGGAAATTTCCTGTAGATCTATTTTAGCTGTGATTTTTTTATCAGTTTGTTGTTGCTTATGATTACCTTCAATGGATATTTTTTTGAAATGAAATAGGACCAGGAGAATGAAGGTAAGCAAAAATAGAGAAAGAAATTGTTGTTTCTTTCTAAAAGTGACTTGAAAATGGGAGTAATCAGACAAACAATGCCAAGATCAACTATATTTCTGTTTTAAGTAATCCAGCTGAATTTTTTTCAAAAAAAATTATTTTTTAACATTTTCATTTCAGTAAAGAGTGTTCCTAAGTGCTGTGTTGGAAATTTACTTCAACTGGACAATATGTTTATGGGACTTTGTTGTTACATGTCCAGATGTAAAGTACCCACATGAAAAATGACAGGACTTAGAATAAGCACTGGCTAAAGTTCCTTTTTCAACAAAAGAGCAAACACTAATGCTAATAAAAAAAGGACAAGGGATAATAAACCCCTGTTACTAATGTAATTATTGAGAGTTACTTTTTATTTTTATTCTCATCTTAAAATCATATTTTTTCAAGATCCTGTAAAAATATAATGAATCTACATTGAACGTGTGAAGGGTTTCTATCCCCAGCTCCACCTCTTATAGTGCCAAAAATGAATGCTAGGGAAAGAGGGTAGAAACAGAGAGATTTAAGCCTTTTTGTTCCTCTTTCTGCCCTCTGTTCTGTCCAAGCCTTTGGTCTTTCCCATTCACATCTCACTGAACCAGAAGTATTTTCTGCGTGCATTTTATCTCAGTGGATTTCTTCTCCATTAACCTGGACAGAATCCCCTTCAATTGACACAAAACTGTTATGGTCCATATTGCCCTGTGACAAGGAGTTTCACAGCATAACTAGCTGGACTTGTGGCAGCCCCCCTGCCTGACATCTCTGCTTGCTGACTCCTGGTTCTTTCTGAAGGTGGTCAGGACTGACCTTTCTTCTCTGATATATGTCTGGAACAAACTGGTTTTATTATGTTGTACACTGCTTTGTGAGTTGTTAATTTCCATATACAACATTATTGATCGAACTGAATTTTGTATTTGTGTGAAGGAATACGTGTAAGTAGGAGGAAGATCAGCTAGAAATATTTACTGAATGGAAAGCCCTAAAAAGGAACCTGTTATTTTTGCTGAATTCTTTGAAGGGTTTTGCCACTGAGTTGGGCCAAATTTTTGCTGGGCTGGTGAGCTCCATCCACTGCATCTTAAGCCATTTCTTGTTATGAGTTAGGTCAAGTGCCTTCTTTTAGCAATGCTTTTTGCTTTCAGAAATGTTGGTTGGTCTGTTTCTTTGAGGAAAAATCACCAAAGAGGGCTATTTTCAGTATATTCAGGTGCTGGTTGTTGAGCTGTATCACAATGGTCTCTTTTCTTAGAACTAAATTTGAACTAAAACCCTATTACTTACTGTACTGCTTCTCTCTAACATTAGATAGGAGTTGGGCACCAATTCCCACCCGAGTGTGTTTACAGGCTTTTCATGGATAATTGACAACTGCAAATTCAATCTTATATCTAGCAGCTCCCAAAGGTAATGTGGCCATATACTTCTTCTGAAAAAATAACCATTTATGCCTGGGAGTCCTTTTCCCTCCAAATTCAATAAGATGAGGAGATGTGGAAACCCACAAAGGGTAGGGTTTTTTTTCCTATCAGTGGTATGATTCTTGGAAGAATTTCTCCCCAGATGGGAGCATATGGCCTACTACAGCAACATTTTCTTTCCATTAGTTGTGATTTTCAGTTTCCAGATCCAGTAAGAATTTTGGGACTTGTTTTAGCTCTTGCCAGCCAAGGTATTGCCTTTGTCTCTTTTGCCCTTCACCCAATGAAGCTGCTTAACGTTTAATGTTCCCTTCTCTAAGATGTTTTTTTGAGAACTTTTTTATCTGTGAAAGCCATATGTTCTTTGTCACACAGAAGACCATTATCCAAGCCAAACCTTTCGCCAAATGCCCTGGAGCTTGTGAGGTACTGTGTCTCTGGGGATACTTTCCTTTTTAATCTTTTCAGTATCTCCCTGATTTCTTCAGGGATCTGACTGTAATTTACAGCTGGTTTAACTAAGAGAATGTAACACAGCTTGAATTTCATCTTCAGCTGTCTAGGAATAAATCACATCCTAGGCTCCTTTATCTGCACAATGCCATGAATGTGTTACTGACACAGAACAAATTGCTTTACCACTGCACCAGACAAGTTACTGGCTGAGATGCGAACCTGATATGTCCTTGCACATTCCATGCTTGAAATATCTTGTGTAAGTATGTATATTCATCTCAAAGAGGATGAAAAGACAACCCTTTAAGGTAATTTATTAGTATTACATTTGGTTCCATCTGTGGTTTAGTTAGGGTTTTTAAAAATTATAAATTTGAGCAAAAGAGTAATCAAATGCATCAGTTTATAGGATTTATTTAATAGCCTTAGAATCATTAAATGCAAAATGTAGTAGGGTGCTTACTCAGGATTTTTTGTTATTAATGAGAAGTGTGTGTCTTTTTTTTTTTAATTTTAATATTAGAATGGATTTGTTATTGTCCATTTTAGAAGAAAGTAATTTTGTGTCAGAATGGACCGGACTACTAAAAATCTCTGGTAATATTCTAACTATTTTGTTTCAAGGAAAGTTGGAATTCTCTACGAGCATAAACTCCATCAAAAACTTGATATAGTACTACATAAAACTCATAAATGGGAGATCCACTTTTTTTTTTTTATTTGAACATTGAGACCGCATAAGCAAAGTAGCCTTCCAGTTTTGATGGCAAAACATGGCCTTTGTTCTTGCCTTTATTTGGTGATCTCCTCAGGGCAATAACACGTCAGCTACTTAGAAACACAGCTCTGATAGTAGTGTGCCCTGATTTTACAAGTTTTGAAGTGTCTTCAATACATTTCCCAGTGATGAGTAAGAAGTTTGTGTTGTATTTCTTTTCTTCTTTTTAAAGCTTTAGTGGACTAGAAATGGGATGGAGACAAAAAGCAAATTTTTGCTTGGGAATAGATTTCTCCATTGGCATAGAAAGCAGCTGTCCCCTCTGTAGCTGATATGAAACTTCCAAGGTGAGTAGAGCAGGCAATTACTCTGTTCAGCTGCCTTTCTGAAGCTGTGTACTCTAAGTCAAAGACTGCTGGAGACCTCAGATCCAACCTTCTTAACTTGGATGTGTCATTTCCAGTAGCCTCTGCTTTTCCATGGAAGCGAAGTCCTAAGACTTAAAAAATAATTCTTCTGTCTATGTGGTAAAAATGCTAATGCTTCAGAAAATAGGCAGGAATGATTTAGTAGAAAACCCACTTGCCATTGTACCATACTCCTGTTTTACTGCAAGAGAGGTTTAAGATGAGAGAGAATCATCCAGGTAGGCTGAAGGAGTCTAAGGATCCTCTTGCTAAGAGTGTCTAAGCTCCTGTATGATCACACCATGTATTGACTAGCATTTGTATTAGCAGCTTCCAGCAACGTTAAGTTTGCAGTTTTGTCTCCGTGTTACCTGGGGATTACTTTTAATAGATAATTGTTTACACAGGTATGTATTCTATATTAACATATATGTGTCCCTAATTGTATTCTGTAGGTTTACCAGATACTTACCTGTAATTATTTTTTCTCCACTGTCCTGTCCTTTCTTTCCATATTTCATTAATATAGAATTAAAGTTCAAATTAATGCTGCCTACTTAATGCTTAGATAAGAACATAGAATGTGGTTTCTTTTAATACTTGTTGTGCATTTTTTTAATTGTGTTTTTTTGGTGTGTTTTTTTTTTTTTAATGCACAAAACTCAGAACAAGTATTGTTAAGTCTTGCAGAATGGTGTGGATTTTTTTTTTCAAGTCTTAAATGTCTTTCCAGGGCAAAATATTTATTAATAAAGTACAATGCACTGAAAATGCATAATGAAACCTTTATTTGTTATGTTTCTGGGTATCTCAGTGGTTTTAGTATCTGTCAGAAGAAACATGGGATTCAAACTTTTTTTACTCTCTTAAACCTCAGGATGATGAGTTTCACCAGAGGTGCCAACATTGTTTCTTAGTCACTCTTACCAAACACATGCCTTTGCCTCTACCTTTGGAAAAATGTTGAATAAGCATCATGGTAAAAATGATAAAGTGAAGTCATATGTGTTCAGTCATACTGAGAAAACTGCTAGTTTTCACTAAAACAATTAAAGCATATTAAGACATGGTCTAAGGGAAATGTGCCTGATATTTCATGGTTATCTGTCTTTACATGGAATCATCTTGGACACGATTATTATACTTGAAAATTATACTTGACTGGCTGCTTGTGATAGGCGGAGGTCTCAGTAGAGTTTGATCAATCTAGCGGTCTCTGACTATGTTAATTACAAAGTAGTTTTATTAGTTTAGGCTAGATAATGTGACTTTTCACAGTTTGATCTTTGGGCAAGGTAAGTCTTATAACACCTTTGGACTTCTAAGACTTTCTAAGACATCTCATGCAGCACACAGCCGGATAAACACATAATATGGTGGGTGAGCAGTTGGCTCAAGGGTTGAGCACAGAGGGTAACAGTCAATGGGGTGACATCAGACTGGTGACCTGTCACTAGTGGGGTTCCAGAGGGCTCCCTCCTGGGCCCTGTTCTCTTCAACATCTTCATAAATGACTTGGACACAGAACTGGAAGGGATACTGAGCAAGTTTGCAGATGACACAAAACCAGGAGGAGCTGTTGGCTCCCTGGAAGGCAGGGAGGCCCTGCAAGGAGACCTCGACAGATCAGAGGACTGGGCAATCACCAACCATGTGAAGTTCAACAAGGGGAAGTGCCGGATTCTGCACCTGAGATAGGGCAGCCCTGGATGTCCATACAGACTGGGGAATGAAATGCTGGAAAGCAGTGCCATGGAAAGGGCCCTGGGGGTCCTGGTGGATGGCAAGTTGAATCTGAGTCAGCAGTGCCCTGGCAGCCAGGAG
>WBMV01007611.1:0-42995 GCA_013396655.1 Campylorhamphus procurvoides | reverse complement strand
AGCAAAATCCAACCCATCCAACTTTAAGTTCCCAAATATCAAGAAAAGAGACTAGAAGAAGAATAAGAAGGAAAGAAAAAGAGAGANTGTCATAAAAGAAAATCAGGTTGTATAAGCAGAACTTTCCTCTCCTGAAGCCATTCTGGCTCTGGCCAATGGATGTGTTGTCTTTCGGATACTTTTCAATACCTCCCGGAATAATCTTCTCCGTAACTTCAACAGGAACTGAAGTGAGACTGACAGGACCTGTGTTTTCCATGGTCCTCCTTCTTGCCCTTCTTGAAGATCAGGTCAGCGTTCATCAGCTTCCAGTCACCTGGGGCCTCTCTGAATTCCCAAGATGTCTCAAAAATCACTGAGAGAGGTTTTGCAATTACATCAGTGAGCTCTTTGAAGATTCTGGGATGAAATCCAACAGGCCCCCCAGATTTCAAGGGACCCAGCTGGAGCAGCAGAACTCATGCAATTTCAGGGTCAACTGGGGGTTGATCATTCTCACAGTCGTGGTCCTCCAGCTCAGGGCACTGAGACCCCCTTGGTCTGTCATTGCTGTTGAAGACAGAGGCAAAGAAATCATTAAACATCTCTGCTTTGTCCCTGTTCATGAGGTGATCATCCTCGTCCTGTAATGGGCATTGCCTTTTGCAATAAGCTATTATATTTGAAATAATTCTGTTTATTGTCCTCCCCATTTTTGGCCAGCTGCAACTCCAGTTCGGGTAGTCAAAAACTTTCAGCAACCATTCTTCTTAAAATTTAAACTCAAATTCTGACATTGTCTTAAGATGGTGAGAAGCAGCCATAATAATTTAAATGATCTAAGTCTTTTCTCATGTTTGACCCTTAAGGTCAATGGGAAGAAATGTCCAGTAAAGGTAATTTTTGTATATAGCAGATAATATTTCATAGTTACATATATACAAAAATATGACACAGCTACTTAATATTGTTAGTCTCAAGATTTGGAGCAACAGTAGTGATACAGTATCCTTATCCCTCTAATCTTTTCCTAGTCCAAACAATTCTAGGATTATACATTTTTTGAGCGATTTTGATTGAATGGTATGATTGGATTATGTCATTCCTAACACTTCCATATTTATTGCAACTACACCTTTTGCCTGTGGTGTAAGTTTTCTCTGCGTTTGTATTTGAGTAAAAACTTCAGGCCGGATTGTGTTAATTTTTATATTGGTATGTTCTGTTGACTTTATAACATGCAATTCCATCTGTGTCCATAGCTTCTCAGAAAGCAAGGAGGGAAAAAAAACAGGAGAGAAGGTAAAGAGAAAATAAAAGCCAAACAAACCATCTCAGGGACATTTAATACAGAACTGCCTGAAACTCCATCTCTTTCATACCTTGCTACTCTCTTGTGAGCTTTTGCTGGAAGGCTGATGCAGAGAAAGATATCACAGCCTGTTTTTCTGTTATCCCATGTTTACCGAAAGAAATGTGTCTTAATTGAACCTCAATATTTGTTTTGCTGCCCTGTGGCTTGCTCTTTCATGACAAATAAATTAACACCATGGCATTAAATTCTTAATATATTTGGAGTGGGAGTTTCTGGAGACTTCTGGACTCTATTCAATTATCATGTTGGAATCCTGATACATTGCTGGAATGCATTATCACATCTGTGTTTTCTTTCTTCAAATATCTTTGAAGGTAATGTTTATCCTGTGCTTTAATGAAGACTGCATAATGCTGGTTGTAATCATGCAACTCAAAGATTGCCTTCTGTAAATAAACTCTGAGACTTTGAAAGTGATGTAGACTCTCAATGTTTTGGATTGGTGGTGCAATCATTAAATCATTAATGCTTTAAATACCAAAATGGAAAGATGAACTCTAATTCGCTGATGAAGAAAAAGAATAAATTGCTGCCTGTGACTTGCTTAGATGTTGAGAAGTAGGATTGTTTTTAGCGAAAAAGGATTGAAAGCCAGATTTGCCTTGCTCTTTACTTAAATGATCAAGCAAACAAAACTTCCTTGGTCTTTAAGTGTTGTGTTGTTTTGGTTGTGTGATGTACCCCCTGCTTCCGTTCCCCCACTCCTAATGATTAAAAGCTGTCTCAGAGCATATTGGGAAACAATCTGAGTGGAAGGTGACTTGAGCGTGAACTGGTCCTTTTTTTTTAAGACAGGCCAGGGAAAATCTTTTGAGCATGGGTTGATATTTGCAGACAGAAAGTTTGCTTTTGTCAGTTTTGTGGAAATGTGCTCCTGACTCACTCAGCTTTTTCTGGAATATACTTCTGAGCCATCAAATGTGGACCGTTTGCAACTTACACAGCGTTAAAAGCAGAACGCTATGTTTTGTGGGAGAATCGACTTTTATGTGACTCATCAACCTTGATTTCAACTCATCTGCCTTTCAGGTACAATCAAGATGACAGAAATACTAGCACTTTGACTTTCCTTGCCCCTAATATTGTTAATATATGAACTGCTAATATACATTGGAAGCACTGCTTCCAAGTCACATGGTGGAGAACTTCAATATCTCTGAACTCCTTGGTCTTCAACACTACTGAGCAAAGTTTTATGGAGAAGGTAGAAATGTCCTGGTTTTAAAGATGTTGTTGTCCGTAAATTTCAGCTGTGCATCTCATATCTTTGAAAGGTTTTCAAGGTTTACAAACCCCTTGGTTTCCTCAGGTGTTTCAGGGAATACTGTGCAACCCTTTCCCAGTATGTTACAAGTAAGAATGTGTTTTCAAAATAAAGTTGTTTAAATAGGTTGAAGTGTTATTGCTACTACTACTTAGCACACATCAGAAATGAGTTAAACAAGTTTCCTGCATTGTGCTTTAAAGGATTTATTTGAGACATTTTTCTGAGTAAATATCACTTAGTAAGAGTAAACATAGCTAGAAATAGATAATTTTAGTCCAGGTAGTATAGCTTTAAAGAATACCTTTTGAAGGTAATGGTGGAGGACATTGTTTAACTTTCTTCTGCTTAGCTCCAGTGTCTTGAGCTTTCATCATATCTTGTCTAGAGAGATTATACTGAGGAGATGAAACTATCTCCGTTGTAGCTATTTTGCTCCTGACTACTGCTATTTCCTATTGCTGCTGATATTCATGAAGAGAACTGTTTTTTAGCTGCCTCTCTGCTAGTGATTTGTTTTGGTGATGGAACTCTAGCTGAAAATTCAGTTTCTTGGGAAAAGATGTCAAAGAGTTAATTAAAAAAAGTGTTGATATGTTTTAGTACTTTTAAATACATGAGTGTCAAATAATGAAAATTAAACATGAGCTAGTTATTTTTCTTTTGTGCTGCGTGCTATCAACTCTCATGTATTTGGTCTAGTTTTACTGCAGTTGCATTAGTATACTTTTCCTTTTTTGTCTGACTTCAATTGTGGCTCTTTTTTTTTTTTTAATATTCAGTAAGTACTAAGGTAACTCCCTTTTTGTCTTTAAATATAAATCACTTTGTGTTCCTCGTGTCTCCATTTTCTCCTTGCAGTTAGGAGTGATGGATTAGAATTAGGCTGCAGCACAGATTGGGAGAATCTCCCAGCATCCTCTTCCCGCAGAGGCATCAGCTTCCAGCATTGACTGTAGCTGCTTCCACTCACTGACATTTCTTTTGAATTCGGCTATGGAGAGTGCCTTTTTTGCCAGCTGCTGGCACGTGAACTTTTATTGTTTTTGCTTGATAATTCATTAAAGAGACCTCATGGATACTGAGAAATAAAACAGTTTTTTCTTTATTGCTTTTCTTCGTGTTTTTTTTGCTTTTTTTTCTGTTTGTGTGTGCACAGTGGAAAAAGGCAGAGTGAAAGAAGCAGCACTTATTTTTGCACAAGGACTGTATTTATAGACCTGAAGTTAACTGAATTAATCCTGTAAGTATATTATATCTGCCTAATAGTCCCTGAAATCATGAATGTGCTAGTGAGATTTATGGGATTTTATCTGTGAAAATTTACTTTGGCAGGTATATCGAACTACAGCATTTTTTTTAGATGGATTTCGTTGAAGATAAAGGAAAACTGATATATTCACAATGGGATTATGAAATAATTGTTCCTCTTCTGCACTTTGCAGTGGTGAACAATGCCTTTAGAGAGCAGAAGCTTCCCTGCTGATGTCAGTGCTTAATCAGCTCAGATGCTGTAGGTTGTAGAACACTACAAAGTGTGTATGTTGGGATGCTATTCTTTAAAATGTGGTAATTTAAAGACAGTATCAGACTTAGTTATTTATAGACTATTTATAGACATTTATAGACTATTCATAGACATTTATAGACTATTTATAGACATTTATAGACTGTTTTCTGCTCTTGGTAGCTGTGCTGATTTAACCATTTGAGGTTATTTAATTTTTTACTTAAACATTAATAATTTATTTCATGGGACGCAGTGCTGTGCTTTCTAAGTACTAGATGTTAAGTATAATGCAGTGTGTTTTTAGAGAGTTTAGTAATTTCATAATGTCTCCAGCATGGCTTGTAAGTTAGCTGTGTAATAAATTCCAGGAAATTGGTTTGAAGTTTAGAAAAAGCGTCCTACTAGGATGACGCTGTCCTAATTGTCTCTTTGGATCTGAGCCAATATTTGTGTGACGCAGTGTTAGTCCCATAAACATCTGGCCTGATCTGGTGTCCTACTTGCCACATGATTTATTCTTTTTTTTCTGTGGCAGTGTAAGTGAAATTTTTATTCATTTCATGTAAAACTGCCAGTAAGCTTTCATTATTACTTATATATGCTAGCTCTTCAAGGAGGATCTTTCTCAACCTCTTTTCTTGTCACCATGTCTTATTTAAACCTACTCTCAATGGAAAATGTTGAACAGATCAAAATTATTTTTTTTTATAGTGAACATCTATTTATCTGTATCTGCATGATGATACAGATAAGTAAAAGCTTTGTCAGTATTGCTTTCTGCCGTATTCAGGTGATGATTTTAGAATACAGTATTCCTTGTGTTGACCTCAGCTGCGTTATTTGATAGAAACTGTTAGTCTGATAAGGAGTATTTAAACATAATAGATTCTCCATTTACCTACAAAGATCTTGTGTTAAAACTTACTTCCAAAAATAGTTGGAGCACTGAGTTCTATTAATAAATCTGATAACATTTCATACCGCTATGTATTTCCATTGGTGTCAAACAGAATAGTATAAAGCAGATTTTTCTCCTACCTGCAAACTGATACTGATACTTCTACTTTGATTCTTTCTCTGCCTATATCAAATGGGTCAAGTCTAAATACCTGTGGTCTGATTGTTTTGCTGCAGTTTTTAGGCTTTCATATATCTTGCAGTGTCAAATTCATGCTGGAGTACTTTGATATGCATGAATAGGATTATTTTATAATCACTTTAGTGATCAGATCAACTTTGTGTGTATTCAGGTGGGTAAATAGTAACCCAGGTAGTTGTCATGTCTCACAATATGGCTGAGTGCTTACTGAAAGTTTGCATCTCCCTTTCTGATCATGTGCAGTGCAATTTGCTGTTGAACTTAAGAACTTGGTGTGAGATAAAGCTGCTGATGTTTCTTTTCCCCCTCATATGATAAAAACGCCTGACTTGCAATAAGTTGATTATTGGCTTATTTAATCTGGTTAATGATCAATCCAAAACTGAAACATTTGCGAATACTCAAGTTTCTTTTATTTAAAAATAAGACAGTAAAGTGGATACAAATTTTGTGGGGTTTTTTTCAGAGAAGTTGATTCTTGGCAGTGATGGCCAGCCAGATGAGCTGTGGCATCTCAGGGTCAGGCAGATGGTCAACTTTGTTGAGATTTTCTTAATTTGTGCTTATTCAGTTACTCTGTTGCATCTGTAGAGTAGTAATAATATCTGAGGATACAGCAATCAGGATTTTCTGTGTTCAAATGCTGCACTGATAATAAATATGTAGATAAGCAAGTTCCATGTTTTCAGTAAGTTAGGAAAGTTCCCTTATCACCTCTCCTTTCCCCCTTGGTCATCAAAATGTTTGGAAGCTCTTGGTCACTTGCTTGTATTCCATTATTAGGTTCCCATGGAGCGTCACAGTTGGGTGCTGGGCTGCTTTCTGACTAGAATAAAGACAATTCTGTGCATGCCCTCAATGTCTGAGACCACAAGTAACACATACATGCAGAATGTAAAGAAAAGAGACATTACTGGTCTCCTGACAGGTGGTGATCCTCACTTTTAAAGTTTAAGATCAAATAAGACTTCTAAGAACGATTTTTTGTTTGTATATAAAGTTTTCTCTGGGTTTGAGCCTCTTTTAATGCATTTCAGTCATAAGACAGTATTACAAATATTTTTGCTGCTGTAAGCAGTAATAACTTCTAAAATAAGACTGTTGTCACCTCTAGGTAAATCTGTTTAGTTTAGAAGAGCTAAAAGTGGAACTTCCATCTCTAAAAAGGAAAGGAGGACAAACACTTTTCCTAAAATAGTAGCAGTTTCCCCCCGCCCCCAGACTTCTGGTCTGTAAGTAACAGAGCTTTATCTACCATCCCTCTGCCTTGCCTTGTTGTTATATTACATGCCACATTATACTTGGTAAGGGGTAACAATAGATCAATTAAAATGCTCTCTTAGTGAAATTCCAGTAGTCTTATGAAAAGCTGTCTTCTTGACCTTTTTGACAATGCTAAGGTAGAGATAAAAACTGTAAAGTCATTCTCAGCTCCTTTTTGTGTATGTAATTTTAATAATGGTTGTTTTTCTCACTCAGCTTCCTCTTCCCTTCTAGCTGCCTCAGTTTTTCCGAGAGCTCCAACTCTGTATCTACAGCTGTTACTTTTGAAAAATAGTTTTCAATGCTTCGTCTTTATGTATACAAATGTATAGTATCAGCTACTTGTTTCTTCTTTTTGCTCTGCATAAGCTTCCACCAGAGCTGTAAAATGAGGGAGAAAAAATGATTTAATTAAAAAAATCCCAAACAACCAAACCAACACCAACAATAAACAAAACCCCAAAACAATGACACAAAAACCCCAGTGCTATTGAAGAAAAGGAAAATGCCCTAGTGGTGAAATGGCTTGATCTTTCAAAGGATGGTATAGATAGATCCCTTGGTATTGTGGCAGCAGTCCCATGGATTCACTGATACAGATTTACAAATAGCTGGCTAAATGCTGCTGTCTCATATTCGGGCAGTGTTGATGAGTAAGGTGGAACCACACTGAACTAAATTGTAGGACGGTGTGTTTCCATCCTATGCTGTTACCAGTCCTGTGGGTGGATGGTTGTCTCCAAAAATTCAAGTGAAAGCTAGTACCCAGGAAGGGCTCAGGTAAGAACAATGCTGTTTGCCTCTCTCTGCTGTAGAATGTGATTTTAAATACAGTGTGAGAGGAAGTCCTGAGGGAGGAATAAGTGAAAATAAATGCATTAGTGTGATGATTTTGCCATAATACTAGGCTATGTAAACTAATGTAATTTAAACTAAATGACCATTGTTGGGATGTTTCTCTGTTGTGTGTTTTCTATTTGTGCAGGGATCTTTTTCAATTTTATTATTATTATTGTTGTTCTTATTTGCTTGGGTTTTGTTTTGATTTTTTTTTTAACGACTTGATGTTGAATACATCCTAATATAGTAAGCTTTTAAAGTAATTTCTGCCTGTTTGCAAATTTGGCTAGCACAGCACTGCATAGTTTTACTGCCAGTTGGGTTTCCTTAAATGAATGTTTAACATACAGACTATGGCGTGCGTTGGTGAAGTTCTGAAACAGGGAAGACACTGCCCCTTCAAAGGAGCAAAGTTTGTTTTGCATCAGCATGATTTTTTTTTTCCCCAATGCTTACCATAAATATTTTACTTACCTAAAATTCTTGCTTTTCATAAAAAGGGATGTGTACATAATGAATGCAGAATTTGCTGTGAAGGTATTATCGGAGGTTAGCGGGCTTAGGAGCAATGCGAGACGATCCAATGTGAATTAACTGCAAAAGCTCACTTTATTGAAGAAGTTTCTACAATTATAGTATTCTCTAAGGCTACATGCATTAACACTACTGGTGCAAACAGACATAAACAAATACTCATTGACTATTAGCTACAGGCTGCTTTCTCTGTACTTGAGCTGTGTGTTTCCCACAGCTTCTGCAGGTGTTTATCTTAATGAGCACACAGAGTTTTAGCCAAGGCCAATAACTCCCTTTCTCTCTCACGAGAAATGCACAGCCTGTTAATTTCCTACAGGTATGACTAGTGGATTTACTACATGGGTAAAATAACTTGAGGATCTCTGCTTGTAGTTGTTTAAAACCAAACCATGCAGAAGTCTTGCTGTTGTGAGATTTAAGAGTAGTCCCTTGTAGTAAGAAAATCCAACACAACTAGACAACTACTTTCTTTGCTTTTTGAACATTTCCTGTATGTTTCCTGTATTATTGCGTCCTCTGTGTGTGGATTGTACTACCTTCAGCCATCCTTCACTAAACTATCCAGAGCATAAAATGTAGACCTAACAGAATATCTCAGTAGAATTTGGCAATAAACTCATTTTAGCTTTTACTTCCCATCATAATGCTCTTGGTGGGCATTTGCCATGATGATTAGTGCAACCTGGTGCTGTGTGGTAGGTAGGTAGTGCTCCTACGAAGTATTTCACCTTTTGTTTGATGATTTGCGTTGCAATTTGATTGTCTGTGCAAGTGATTGGTAAAAGTGATAGCACATAACATTGTCCCTTACAGAATGATCCATGTCATCATTAACTTGGCAGTAAATACTCTAGCAGATGCTTGCATGTATATTGCTCAAGTAGGGTGCTACAGATGGTAGTTTCTTTCTGTCCTGCCTGTTCCTACTGTAGTTCACACACAGGATGGTTTTTATTTGTGTTTACAGAAAAAAATGCCTCTAAAAGATTTTTCTGATGATGCCTCTGTAAATGTTAAAGGTCACTTGTTTACTAAAGTAATTGTGGGAAAGTGTTGGCTTAATTGTAATGCATCTTGTTTTCTTGATGCTTATAATAAAAATAGCATCCTCTCTATATACCCTGAATTTTTTAGAAGACTTTATTTTCACACCTTTTTTTGGTGTCAGATTTCCATCTTATTATGACTATCTTTAAACTAAATTGTTATTGCTAGTTTCACATTTTTGTGGGTTTTATTCCTTGAAGTTTTGCTTTGGTTCCACTAATAACTACAAATCTTTTCAGTATCTGTAGCCCACTGAGACTTCTGTTAGTAAGACCAGTAGCTGAACAAAACCAATTTGCTGGCACTTAAATGTTGTTTATCAGATAAAGCTGATTATTTTGACCATGTTGTAAAGAACTGACAGAAGATTTTAGGAGTTTAAAAACTAAGTTCTGCAATCCCTGTTCATGCAAAGTGTTGCTTGAACATTCAAGTCCAATTGATGTTAATAAAATTATGTGAAACTCAGTATATGATTTAAAATGTGAAAAGTATTGTTGGATTAAAGGTAATTTTATCTGCAATTCTCCCATTTTTAGGTCTGAATCCCCTTTCAAGAGAGGAGTTGTTAACTCATTGCATCTGTGGTGATTGCTAAAAGCTGAATAAATCCTCTGCACATACAAAGACATTGAAATGCACCACATTAATCTATAATTGTAGCTATATAATGGCTTTTCAGGAATGCTCTTACATTGAGCTGTGGTGCAGAGAGATAGGTGTTATTGTATAACTCATTACATGTTTAAATAACTTAAATATTAATGTGGTGACTTTTCAATTTAGGCTAGTAGTTATGCTCCCTTTTTAATTACTTTGTGGTGGGAGGGAAAGTGGCCTAAGCTATAATCTGCATTGACATTTTATGTTACTAATGTTTTTGTTCCCTCTGTGTTCTGAGGATTGTCATCCTGCTAGTGAGTATTCCAATACATCACAGGGTTTTCAAGTCAGCATTCTTATGCTGTGTTTCTATTGCAGCCCCAAGTAGTTGATTAGAAGAACCTGTTTAATGTTGCTAAGAGCTTGCTTATGGTCAGTATATCTCCACTGTATTGGAACAGTTTCATGAGTAGCTCAGTATCAAGCTCAAGATACACAAACCATTGCTGGAATTCAAAATATGAACTCCTTTTTCCTAAAAGAGATTTGAAATAGAAGTGAGAAGACAACTTAGAAAATGCTGTGTGTTGGGAAAAAATATCCTGTAAAGTACATAGACAATAATGTTCTTTGTAATGTGACATTATTATCTTTGTGTAACACCCAATATAGCACATTTTTCTGTTCCATTTTTTTCATTTAGAAGTGAACAGTATTGTGCTGGTGGCAGGGGCAGAGTCAATTTTCTTCATGGTGGTTGATATGGGTCTGTGGTTGGATTTGTGCTGAACATAGGGTTGATAGTATAGAGATGGTTTTGTTATTGCTGAGCAGGGCTCGCACAGATTCAAGGTGTTTCCTGCTTTTTGTGCTGCCACACTGGCAGGGAAGTTGGGAGTGCATGGGAGGCTGGAAGGAGACAGAGCCAGGACAGGTAACCTAAATTGACCAAAGAGATATTCCATGCTATATGTGACATCATGCTCAGTATATAAAGCTGGGAGGAATAAGGAGGAAGAGGGGGATATTTGGAATGATGGTGTTTGTCTTCCCAAGTCATCATTTCATGAAGTGGGGGACTTACTCTCCTTGGGATGGCTGAACACCTGCCTGCCCATGGGGAGCTGTGAATTAATGCTTTGTTTTGATTTGCTTCTGTCTGTGGCTTTTCCTTTCCCTGTTAAACTGTCTTTATCTCAACCCAGAAGTTTTCCAGCTTTTAGCCTTCTGATTCTGTCCCCAATCCTATTGGTGGGGGAGTGAGAGAGTGGCTGCATGGGGCTTGGTTGATAGCTGGGGTTAGACCATACCAGTAGCTGTAAGATCAATAGTAATATCACCGAAGTAGTGTTAATTTAATCTGCTGCAAGGCAAAGTAAAAAAAAATATGCTCATCTGATGTGATGAAATGTGTAAAGTTTTTATCAGTTCTAGGAAAACTGTATGTGACATAAAAAAAAGCATACATAATACTGAGAAGGAGAACTACATGAGTCAGAGAGAGAATGTGAGTCAACATTACTTGCTGAACTGTGTGTCAGTCTGGTAACTTGCTGTAGAATTTGGTTTGTGATGCTTTGAGAGTAGAGCAGAAAATGTGCCTTTTCTGAGTCTTTGTGTGGAAATGCCAGCAAACATAACCAAGTTGCTTCTGAGTCAGTGTGCTCATTTCTTCTGACTGTTCTGGTATCAACTTATGACTCTCAGTTGGAACGAATCCTTCTGGCTATATTCCTCTGCAGCGGGAGGTAGGAAAACGGTGGAAAATATTTGTGAAGAGTAATGAAATAGAGTAAGACACTCTGGTAGAGTGATTCTGATCCACTTATCAGAAATAATTGTTTAAGAAAATTAACTTCCCAAGTTTTTATCTGAAGTGGTGGAATAACTTGATAAGCTTGCTTGATGTAAGGAACAGGACATATATTGACATAAGGAATACTGTTTGCATTGTCTGCAGGCTTCGGTCACACATAAAGTCAGCACTGGGGACTAGTCTGTAATACAGGAAAAACCCATGACTGCCAAGTGCTGAAGAGATCAGCTGCTTACCCATTTGACTGGGAAACCATAGTTTTGACATGGTTCCGGTTTGTTTAAGGAGGCTTATTTATGGAATCGTTTTATGAATATTGATATGTAGTATGGTGAGGGTAGAGCTGGTGGTATGATGGCATTTGGGAGCCTGATGGTAAACAGTCCTCACTTACAGCTAAAAAGCCAGCATGTTCATGGCTGTGTTATAAAAAATAAAGATTAGATTTTCCTTCCAGAGGAAGTTCCATCAGTTTCTGATTACAGGGTAGGAAGTGTGCAGATTTACAGCATAAAAATACAGAAAATGTATTTCTGTTGATGAAGATGAGGCCTAGTCAAGCAGTTGGAAACAAGACATTGGCCTTAGACCTTCATCCTTGCATTCAGAAAAATGCTACAGTGGTGGCATACTGTAATACTTTAATCAAATTATATGCTGTTACTTCTCACATGAACTAATAAGAAATTTTCTTCCTTTTTCTAGACAAAACACAAATGCTTTGTAATTAAGTGTATAAAGCAGTCATCAATTGTTAATTCACCTGTGGTTATGAGTGATTCACTTGCCCTGACACTGTTTTATGAACTGTGTGGTTATACGTCTCACCATTCTCTTCCCTCTGTTACATCAGATGACTGGTTTTAGTTGTCCACACTCTGTGTACCAGATCATTGCCTTGCATTGGGTTTTTCTGTTCCCATAGTTGTCAAGAATTCTTATCCCACTGCAAAGTCAGTAAACATTCTGTGAGGGGGAGACAACCAGAAGTTCTATCTATTCCATCTGTCCTCTGTAATTTTTAAGATTTCACGTACCTTAATATGGCCCCAGGTATTTTTATGGGAAGGCACTTGAAACAGGGCACTGCTTTGGTGCTAGTCATATAATAGTTGCAGTGTGCAAGTATGAAAGAAAAAAAATTCGTTCTCGCTGTCTAGTAGGTATCAGCTTCCCTCCCTGCCCTTTTTTCTCCCCTTGTTGTGAAAATGAAAGCAACCAACCCATTCTTACTGGCAGGAAAGGCAGAGCAACTGAAACATGTAACAGGGACTGAGTGAAACAGTTCCCTAAAACACGCGTGAAAAGAGATTACAGAACTGTGGGAACACACAGTGGTAGCAATGAAGTGTTACAGAGGGACTAAAGCAGATCCTTGCTTGTGTACTAGAAAGAAAAAAATCAGACTTAAAATCTAGCTAAAACTACTTATTTGAAAATTATTTGTTAACAGATGGTATTCATAGAATTAACTAATAAAACTGATTGTTTTCTAAAACTTTTGGTCATTATAAATGAGTCTTTATTTCTTTATGTCCAGTCATATTGTCATGGTCCCCTGTTTTCTTTCTTTGTTTTGTCTTCATGTGTGTTACTGTTAGATTTAGAGTAGCAGCACTTCTCAGTTGTTTCTCAAATTCCTCCTCTGGAGTTTTCTTCTGGTCAGTTCTTAAATATTTGTCTCATTGACAAGATCTGTTGCTTACCACTGCTTAACCTTACTTGGATAAAGCCCATTATCCAGTTTAAACCTGTTTTAAAGCCGTAGAGTGATTATCTTTTCCAGATCCAGCTGTGCATATTGATGCCTATGTAGCTTCTAGCTGTTAGTCAGTACCATAATTGTGCAGTTTGTCCCTAGTTCTACCCATTGAGCAATTTGTGAGTACTCCTGAGTTTTTCAGACAAAATGGACCAAAGAAGTGGTTTTGTCAGATGACTTCCACTTAAGCAAGTGCAAGTGATTTTACTTGTAGTGAATTGGGAAGAACAAAGGCTTTTGGCATAGCTAGAGGCTTCTGACAGGACTATTTTTAGCATCTGTTTAATACCTTTTTGGATGAAAATATTATTTTGTCACCTCTCTTGAGGTTCAGATATGAGTACAAAGTCTGAAACAGCAT
The DNA here is from genome assembly GCA_013396655.1 of Campylorhamphus procurvoides. Lineage (NCBI taxonomy): Eukaryota > Metazoa > Chordata > Aves > Passeriformes > Dendrocolaptidae > Campylorhamphus > Campylorhamphus procurvoides. Next base: position 29,539 of record WBMV01007611.1, on the reverse strand, counting down.
TTGTATTGATGGGGAGAATGGAGAGCTTGGACACAGTGATAAGTTTAGTCTGGTATGAAAAGGAGAGCCAAGCTATAAACATCACTTAAATAAACAAAGATGGCACACCTGTGCAGCATGGATAAAATGTTGAGCATGTAACCTGTTTTTTAAAACTAGATTTGGAAAACAAATAATAAAAGACCTTCAGTGTTATATAAGGAAAAGCTAAGTTTTCATTTATGTTAATATTTACTGTTTGAGTAAACTAAGAATCTCTTTTAGGGCATCCAAGATGGATCTCAAGTGTGCTCTGGAAGAATGTTCAATGGCACTGAACTTATTTCTAAACAATAAATTCTCCGAAGCACTGGAACTACTTCGTCCATGGTGAGGTCCTGTTATTTGCTGAAGTTATGGTAAACAGATAGGGTAAAGCATGCCATCTAGTACCTGAAGATTAATTTAAGGCTTCTAAAGGTAGTAGTTTTCATTTCTTCCCTTTTGTCCGAAAGTATTTTTCTGTATTTTGGGGCTTTAGCATCATGTTTGTCTCCCTAAGACCATGTTCTTGAAGCACTGAATTGTTCTGTTGGAGTTTATCATTCAAACTTTATTTCCTCATGCAGAGAGAAAAAGCAGGGGAGCAAGATCTTGTCTCATGTAACTTTGATTAGCAAATTTGTACAGTGCAACTGCTTTTGACAAGACAGAAAAGCTGTAACAAAACTTCAGCATACTCTTTCTGTTGTTTTTTATATTGTATTTGAGTCACATTGGTGTTTACCTTTAAAGTCCATCTTTTGATCTTCTGACTAATTCTGCTTGTTCCCCTCTTGCCTTTGCTCCACTGAGAAGAAAAGCATGGGAATGTAGATGTAGGGAGTTAAAGACTACTAAGAGTTCATAGGATCTAGCTTATCTGTGACTCTATTGGAGGCTGCCTGGGTGGCTGATTTTTATGACTGGGATCTGAATCCCATTCACCTTTCTTCTTCTGTCTGTGTCTTAAAGATGCATGTGGTATTGAAGGATGTTTTGGCAAGAGGCATCTGTAGCTTGTGTTAGTAGAGTGAGATAAAGTCCTTGCTCTGCAGTTTAGTGCTAGTAAGAATGGATTAAGAATGACGGGTTAGTGTTGGATGGGCAAGTTCAAAAACACCATGAAAAGAAACTTCAGAAGGATGACGCAGCTATCAAGTGTTTGCTTTTAGTGGTATGGAGAGCTCATGTAGAGGAGGTAAGCAGGAACAGCATGTTTAAAATTTAGCTATACTTACTCTCACACTCTCTTCTCTGAGTATTGGGTAGTGTTATTTGTAATAGAGTAATGCTTTGAGAAGGCCCACCTGCACTTGTGTGTATGCTAAAACTATTTTTGGGTAGTATTGGAAAATAATAAATTCTACATGCAAGGAATGTGTATGAGTGTATTACTAAATATAGACAGAGGTATGGCCCAAATGTTTTCTGTGTATTTCATATATATTTCATTTTGCATTATAAAATAAACAAAAACCCCCTTATTTTGTAATAGTGTTTTTATGTTCAGCAAATTATTTGGTTTTAGTTGATGTTTGCTAATAACCTTTGAGCTTATTGTATAGCATATAGCAAAGGTTGACCTATCCTAGCAAAGAAACAAAAAGCTGCCCTTAAAAAAAAAATCCTAATTGTTTTGCAGAAAAATTATTGAGGAAACTGGAGATCATTCAATAGAGAGCTAGCAGGATACCTAGAAGACTAGAACATATGATTCATTCAGATGGGTGTGGTTTCGTTTGACAGAAAGGAGACTTGGGCATTAATCTAGTAGTGGTCTGAATCTATCTAGGGGAAGTTGCAGAGACAGAGGCACCCTTCTCCATACTGGTAGATGGTAAAATAAGAGTGCATCACCACAAGTTGAGTCTTAAGAGAGTCAAACTTGATACGTGCTATACCGTATCAGAAAGGCTGCCAAGGGAGTATGCAGTCTTCATTTACTTGAGCTTCTTGAAACTTAGTTAGGTGAAACCTGAGTTTGCCCGACACGTTAGCAATAGTGCTCTTTGTTGCAGTTAGGAGGTTTGAGGATATGACCTCAGTAGGCACTTTGCAACAGTTTTTTTCTTTTTTTGGTGATGGTATCATTATGTTGTGAGAGCCAGACTAATTCAGTGTAGTCTTTATGTAGAACTGAACCTGTGTGTACTGACATTTCTATGACACAACTGCAGATTTTTGTCATTGGGTCACATAGTAATGTTAGAAGGAGGTCCTTACTTCGATTAAATGAAAGCATGGGAATGAGTATTTATGTCAAGGCTTAATTGACTAAATTAAAAAGATATATCAGCTGCCTATAAGTTGTATTTAAGATATTTTCTGGAACTTGTTGCTACAGTCTGGTGGCAGACTTGTAGCACCCAATGGAAGACAGTATTTGCTAGTTCATGTTCACATGTCTATTAGTTTCCTGGTTCGTTCTTTTGTCTTTTCACAAATTAATGCATCTCTGCATTTTATTTTGTATTGTAACGTGATGTGTTTCTTAAAGGCACAAGATTTATGTTTTCTCTAGGTCCAGAGATAGCATGTACCATGCACTTGGATACAGCACTATTTTAGTTATGCAAGCTGCTATGACCTTTGAACAGCAGGATATCCAAATGGGAATTTCTACAATGAAAGAAGCTTTGCAAACCTGCCAAAGGTAAGCCCAAGCACAGAACATTTGAGATACTTAATCCACTAAGTGTTCTTGGTAGGATAACCCAGCTCTATATGCTTTTAAAGTAGATTCTTTTCAGTGCAATGGTGGGGTAAATTTGTAACGGTAGAGCAAGTCCCACTACACAATTATTGCTGTCAGAATATTTTTCCAAAGAGTATTCTGGAAACAACAGACTTCTTGTGACTGGGTATTTCTAGCTGCTAAAGTTAAATGGTTGATTGACTATGTAGACCTACCCGTAAACAGACATTACATGAATGAACTGTCTGAGTTATTGCCAGCTGTGACTTTTTGTTTTCCAAAAATTTAAAAGCTCTATATTAAACTTTCACTTTCAATGGGAAGAGTATTTTTAAAACAGTTATTTTCAAAATTGGAACCAGTAATCTAATACAATTAAGCTTGTATTAAGATTTCTTCTAAAACCAAATTTTTTTATTCTTGTTACAAATATGTTTAGCTTACCTTAAAATTAAAGATCTATTATTCCCATCAGAAATGATCTGAATGTTTTGCTTTTGGTCTTTCTTTGAACAACAATGAAATGGAACAGAAAATAAAAGTTATTAGTGACCTATAATTTTTTAGTTAAAAAAACACCAATCCTGGAAAATGGGTTGTAAACGCTAAAGTATTTAACAAGGCTCTGACAAGAATAGAAATTATTTGTACTGTACTGGTTCTTCATTGTACTGGCCATAATTTATCACAAATAGTCTCCAAGGAAATGACTTCCAAATGCCCGTTTAGACATTTAACATCATACTCTTAGGAATGACAAATCAAAGAAAAGGAAATGGGGAAGAAATTATCAGATGCAATCTGAAGAAAATAAAGGGTCACCAGTTGCAGCATCTTTTTCAGGTGTGCTACCAATTTGCAGTTTCATTTGAACTGTGTTGTTTAGTATGTCTGAAGGTTAGGTGCCCCCTATAGTTCAGGCAGCTTCAATATAGGATTTCATCTCTGCAGGATATAACTAGTGCATGAGTGCTCTGGTCTAGTTTGTCACAAAACTCATAAAAATGCAAGACAAAGGCAATTAAACATTGTGTGACAAATTGCTGCATGCTCCTTAATTGACTCTATTCTTGTATGTATTGTGTTAACCTGTACTGTCATAATCTTTTTGTCAGTATCTTGCACTTGTCAATATGCAGAGTATTGTAAACAAATGATAAGCTAATGCTTAGTGTTTATAATCAGATTCCCTGACTTATAAAGTGCATTCCTTTTCTGAATGTAGAATTGTTTATTTGGCTTCTTCATAAAGCTGAGTTAAATAGTTAACAAATTAATTTTTGGAATTGTAACATGGGCAGTTGAGTTCTGTTGGAAGTAAAATACGTGACTGTACTGATGTTTTCTCCAACATAAACCATCATAAAATACTGAAGCATTTATGTTGAAAACAGAGTGCCTATTGATTTTTTCATTCTGGGTGCAAGTTTAAGAAACAGAAAAAAGCAATTAATAAACCTTAGAAGTCCAGTTCAAGTGTCTTGCCCAGCATTAGAGATATATCTGCAGCTGGTGGGTGAAAGAGGGGTTAAAGTAGATGAATTGATGTTGCAAACATGCATTTAAGATTGGACAGGTTTATGAGCCTAGAAGCATACAAGTATTTAGGCTACTCAAAGAACTGAAACTAATTATCGCTGTCTAATTATCACTTTGCTAAGAATCCCTATGAATTTTAGTTGGAAATTGTTAAGAATTCCAATAGTTAAGTTCATGTTTGTGTTGAAATGTGTGGGTTTCTTTTCTTCCGTGCACAACTGATTTAGATTCAGGAAAAGAAGCACAGTGGTGGAATCCTTGTCCAATCTAGTTTCTAAACAGTCAGTGGATCAGTTGAGTGAAGGTAAGCAGTTTATAATACAGTTAAAACTAAAAAGTGAAAAAACTTCAAAATTACCTTACCAATATGTACAAATATGCATAACTTTGTAATTTGACTGGTGTCTTACAGTAACAAATAAGCATACAAACCACCTGTGTGGTCTTTTTTTAAAAAATTTGAATATAAAGCTTCCAAAAATGGGGAATTCAGCCTAATTTTTTTTTTTTCTCTGAGCATGCATGAATTAAGAAAGGAATGACTCACAGCACATTACAGGACTGAAGAGAGATCTCTTTTTTTTTTTTTTACTTAAGACAGCTCTCGAAATGTTAAGAATCATTGATGCAGTGGAATACGTCCTTATCATTCAGTTGCATTGGAATCTGAATATATTAACAAGTTTTGTGCTTGTCTGTTTTGCCTTAAGGTGTTTTGGGAAATGGTATCAGTACATTGTTCATGGCTCTGAAAATGCTGATCTCCTATTTCTGATTCAGGCAGAATCAAGTATGCATTTTTTTCTAACCTGGCACAAGAATCCTCTTTAATACTTGGACACATCAAACTCACCACGTATGCACTGTACATACAGCAGCCTTGTGCATGTGGCTGGTCTTGCAGCATGGGTGCAGAGTAACTTGTGTCATGTGTGTTAAATCAAATGTACTTTAGTGCTGCATGAAGACAGAAAGTCTGCCTGGGGCTTTTGGTTTGTTGAGCATGACTTGGTGAAAACCTGTTCATAATGTCATACTGGATGTAGGAAAATTCTGAACCTCGGTGAGGGCTACCATTCAGAAGTTTCTTCTAAGAGATGGAAGGAGGGTTGGAAGACTTAGCTGCTGTAGGCTGTTCAGCTTAGGATCAGTGAAAAGTATGGGAGATCATCCACCAGAATGACAACTAGCTTTTTACATGGACTAAAGTAGCTCTGACAAGATCCAAGTTTTTGTCTGAAGGGAAGGGAGATAGAAGACTTCTGTTGGGATTTGTGTGTTACAGCTACTATTCAGCAGTTATCCGAATGGCAACAGCAGAATCTTGCCTTTTTTTTTTCCCTTGTCTTGGCAGCATTTTATTTGTTCCATTGACCCCAATAAAGAGAATATTGACAATGACTTTGCTGATACTAAATTACTTTTCTTTCTTATGTAGAGGAAATGCATGCTGAAATCTGCTATGCTGAATGCTTACTCCAGAAAGCAGCTCTCACTTTCGTACAGGTAAAGTCAATTTTTTATTTTGTGTCTCTGTGTAGCAGTGTAATGGAGAGAGACTAGTACTTCTAAAACATCATTGCAACAATAGATATGGTATTTAAAAACAAAACCTTTTGATAGTAAATGTTGCTTCATGCCAGTGATTGAAAGTATGATAAATGCTGTGCTATTCAGCAAAGTCTTCTCTTTGTTTATATGAATAACCAAAGATGTTATTAATATCCAGGTGTTAAGGTATCACCAAGGTATATTGTAGTCTTATACAGATGTTATTTTAAATGGTTTGCGTCGCATCATAGAGGGTCCAGCACTTGTATGAAAATATGTTCAAGTATGAGGAAGTATCTTGTTTGAAAGTGCAAGTTTTTTTTGCATAAAAGGATAGAATGTTTCCCAGCTAACGAAACTTTAGCTGATGCACACTTGTTTCCAATTCAGTCTTGCTCTCTATACACTTCTGACATGATGTCAGGAATAATACAGTAATGAATTATTGTAAAATGAGCATGCTTTAGCAATGCCGGGTTAACAATTCAGTCCACAGAAAGATTGGTATTTAATACTGTCTGGTGCTACTGGTTTAGGTTGTAGTTCAGAGACTTCATGCTACAGTGTTTTCAAATTTTGTTTGAAATTTGATTCCTGAAAACAGGAGTTTAGTCATACTTTTTAGCAAATGTGAGTGTTTTACAAATGTTTACTGAATATATTTTAGATAATCTAATGTAAATTATGGGACACAAATGAGTTACATAGATACTATGATCAGATAAGTTCATTTAGTAAATATTTATAAACGACTGGATGCAGTACTTTGGTCAGAAGCGTCAGGAAATATTAATGGAATGCCAATAACTGGCTTTCTCCTGGCTTCCTAGCTTTCTGCTTTACTAACCAAGTGGAAGCAACTCTTCTTATTTTTGTTGGGTGGGTGGGATTTTTTTAAGCATGAAAAGAACTTTTCATTAGTTTTTGAAATAGGTGAGTTTAGGAAGTGGATAAAATAAATAAAACCCCTGTTAGATATATGCTTTCTCTAAAGCAGCACCTCTCTATTGCTGTTGGCTGTAATACCCCACTCTGCTGATTGCTGTCCTGCACCATATTTTTCATCCTTGGCTGACCTTGATTCATCTGAGAATGATGATGATGGTGAAACTGTGCCCATTCAGAATGAGGGAACTAGAATGCTGCTTCTAAAACACTTGCATTTGAGTGTGCAGACTTGCAGACAAAACAGATGAAGTCTTTTGAAATGGTGACCCTTTTATGGAAGCTGGAATTTCCTTTGGTTGATTGTTCTAAGGCTTTTTTCTTTTTTTTGGTGGTTTTTCATTTTTCACATCATATATGCTGTCCAAGAGTATTTAAACATGCATTTCTGAAATGCCTTCACATGTTCCCCTTTTGTGTGAATTCTAAGAGAAAAAATTCTGTCTTGTTGAACTGTTAGCCATCTTACTTTTCAGGAATTTAGTTTTGATGGCTATTACATTGTGGCTTTGTTTTGCTTTTCCTAGAGATTAGTACATAGTAGTACATGTGGTTTATGTTGATTAGCAGTTGGATTTCATCTGTTCAGAGCATTTGTCTTCTTCCAGGTTCAGTGTGGGTGTGTGTGTGTGAGACTTGACATTTTTTTCTAAAAGGTTCTTACAGCACCATCTGGTGGAGAGCTTTCTTGGTTCATCTGGATGCATTGGAAATTCTGTTAAAAGTAACTCCTTGACTCTCTTTTTCACCACCATCTTAAGTTTTAAAATTTGTAACATACACTAGAGAAATGTTTCCATGATAACTTAAAGCAAGTGTTAACTTCCCTCTGAGAAATGAGTCTAGTACTTAAAAAGCATTTTTAATGTTTCCAATTACTATTAACCTACAAATAAATGTAAATATAGCTGGAAGATTATTGGTATGTGTGATAGCTGAATACACTATTTTGTACAATTAATTTTTTTCTTCCAGGATGAAAATATGATCAACTTTATCAAAGGTGGCCTCAAAATTAGGACGAGTTACCAAATATACAAGTAAGCCATTAGAAAACACTTGTTTTCTACACTGGTATAAGCAGTTGGAATGTCACTAATTCCCCCAAAAGAAAAAGAAGTACTTTTATAGGAATCACAGTGATTATATTTCATATAATTTCTAAGCCATGTTTCCCCTTCCCTCCTTTTTTTCCTGCATCTAAAGAGAATGTCATCAGGTGCTACAGATGACTCAGGGGAACAAAAGCAAAACTGAAACTTATTACCAGTTTGAAGGAGGAGTAAAACTTGGAATTGGAGCATTCAACTTGGTATGACTTCTTCACACTACAGAAAGGTCACTGGGATAATTCTGTAGGAGTGTCTTTCTTTGCATATGTAGTACTTTAACTCTGTTTTAACATTTGCACATTTGTAAAATGGAGATGCAGGCTTTGGAGTTTTTATGCAGGAGGAAAACAGCAGTGGCTTTTGGCATGTATGCTTTCTAGGATGTTTCTACTACATTATTCTGAACTGTGTTTCATTCTCTTGTAGTAACTAATGTATGTATTTCTGAAGTGGAGAAGCAGCTACATACATCTACCTGTGTATAGCAGTAATTTTTAAGATGCATATGCAGTTGCTTCTGGGATAACTGGAGTGACGGTTCAATTTTAACTCCCCCATTGTTTTGCTTCAGTGGTACTGTAGATTTGCATGCATAACTACAGTTAGAAGAATTAACAGTAGTTTCCTGACTTTGTGCAAAAGAAGACTGTTTTCTTGACAGTTTATTATGTTTACCTTTCTACATCTGTCATGGCAATGGTGAGAGTTGATTTCTGCTAGTATATTCATCTCTGTATCATTCTAGGCTGGATCTGGCCAGTTTTGAGTATGGTCAGAAGAATTCAGGCCTATCTGCACCAATCTTTAAAACTCAAGCATCTGATAGATGTCTGTGTTCATACGTGTTCTGACCTTTCCTGTTCTTTGTGTAGTCTCCTCAGTAGGAAGCTTAACAGAAAAAGTCTCTGCTGGGCAGAATGTATTAAGGTGAATGGAGCTTTTAAAGTAGTACCTTCAAGTCGACCTTCTTGTGATGCTCATTGAATAGGTGGTTATATTCTTCCTAAGTTTTCTGTTGTGTAGGATGTGGAGAATACAGGGGAACAAAAATGCACATAATAGAGAGTTAAGAATGATAACAATAGCTAATATTTCTAAATCAATGATGCTTACTGGTGTGTCAACTGGGTGTTCCCACAATAGGAACAAGTAGAATTTTCATGATGCCATTGTGTCATTTTATTGCAAGTAAAGGAAGATGACAATTGTAAGTTGTAAGTACTACCAAAATAGATAATACTTTCGGTCTGAATGACCCAAAATTTTCAAATGATTCTGATCAGCTGAAGACAGAAAAATCTGTCATTATTTGAGCAAAAACAGCTGGACTCTGTCTTGCTTTTCTCATGCTGGATGTTCGTCAAAATTCTGAGCATGCATGCCTAGTTTCAAGCTCTTTTGTGTTTTACTTTTTTCTAATGTGTCATAGCATGAAGCACAGTAGCTGGCCTTTTTGGTTCAAGTTTATTACAATTTTACCTTTTTTTGAAATGTGTATGTTTTTATTTATTTATTTATTTAATTTGTTTCAGATGCTGTCACTTTTACCAGGAAGGATCCTCCGACTTTTAGAATTTATTGGATTTTCTGGCAACAGGGTATTTGATCGGATACTTGCTTTTTCTTATTAATCTGTTCTCAGATTAAGTCCATCCAGTCTTTATGTTGTATATTTCACAGTAAAAGTATAATAATCTCTAATGTTTATCAGTATTTTAATGTTGTTAAAAAGATAAATGGGCTAGATGATAACAGGCATAAAAGCACATATGGTGATACCTGGCTCTAAAAACTGTGGGAAATGTCTGCTTCAGAGGGGATTTTTCAAATTGCAATTTAATTTCCTTTTGCTGGTCCTTAAGTAGAGGATATCAGTTTTCTTTCTAGTTGATGCAGTCAGAAATTAATGTTCCTCATACCAGTAACTGAGGGAGGAATCACAGTTCCACATTTTTCCATCCACTATCCCAGCCCATTTCTTTGGAAGAAAGTTTTTTAATATCATAGGTCACCCAGAAATCTACCTACATGTTTTTCTCATGGATGAGCAAAGGATTTTTAACCATAGCCTTCTTTTTTAAACTTAGCATTTTGTATCCTACAGCTCTTTAAAACTCTTTTTGGTGCTCATAAGAATGTTCTAAAAAAACCAAAACCAAGAAACAAATACAAACCAAAACTAAACTAAACCAAAGCCCCCCAAAACCGCCAACAAAAAACCCCCAGCAACAAAAGAGCCCTAACAAAGCAACCTACCTAAATATACATAACTAAACTTCAAGTTATTAATGCTGCAGACTCACTGTATGGTCTTAATGCTGTTAGCTTGTCCACAATATTGTTGTTGTAAAATTAGACTTTTGTAGAGACCTTTTCATTCTGTTTCTCCCTCTGGTTCATGCTGAAGCTCTCCTGTAATGCGTATTTTTGCCCTGACTGAAAAGGCAGTAAAAGCTGAAAGGAAAAGAACAAACAGTTTTGGAATATCACCACATTATTTTGTGTGGTGCTTGAATTCTCCTATAGCTCATCAAGTTGCCATACAATAAAACTGGTATGTTAGTATTTGTTCTGAGGCAAAAATTATTGAATTCTGCTGTGTTTCTGAAGAGTTGCTGCTCTTGAACAGCTGAACTCTTGAGCTCGTCTCTACAGCCCCCAAGCAGTCAAGCTGTTATGTAGTGGGCCTATACTGTACACCAGAAGAAGGAGTCTCATGTGTTAGTGCTGTATAAGTCTCCATGAATCTGGACCTGTGTTTAGACATTGAAGTATGAGCAGAGCCAGTATTTTGATCATAACCTCAAAATAATGGCTGACTTGATAGAAGAAAATGGAGGATAACCAGGGTTTTCTGTGAAGTAAGTCTCACACCAAAAAGTAGCAATGAAACAATTGGGAGAGGTTCTCACCTAACATAGATTTAAGATGTTATTGTGACAGGATCATAGCCATTAAAAAACAGGGAAGAGATGTAAACCTGTATATCTGCATGGTTCCTATGGTGTTCGCATTTCACCAGAGCATTGAAACGCATGGATTTTTTTTGGAGTTAGTTGGCTCTTCTCATTCCTGAGAGCTATTAGCTGTGGCAGAGCTGTTTGGGTAGTGGGTTCTGTTGGATTTGCAATGATAAGGTGCTGAATTATGAAATACCTATATCTGAAAGGAAAACTGGATTTTCGTTAGCCAGAAACAATTAGTAGTAACTCTGTGTACTGATAGTTAATTTTGCATGTGTTTGTGATATTTCTTAGGAGTTGGGCCTCTGCCAACTACGGGAAGGCGCATCTGGCAGCAGTTTGAGGGCCATTCTGTGTACTTTCACCCTGTTGGTTTATCATACTTACGTCTCCTTAATCCTTGGTGAGACCCACTGTGTAGCTTTTCAGTCATGCTACACCTTCTGATAGATACTGTGATTTATTTTTATAACTGAATTTCAAAATCGTGATGAAGTAGGAGATTGCTGTATACTTAATTATGGCCTGAAATTAATATCCTTCACAAAGCTATGTGTGCAGAAAGAGTGCAGGTAGATAGCGTTATGCCAACATCTTGCTCCACTTGCAGGGCTGTTTCAACATGTGACAGCAAAATATTCCAAAACAGTTTTAAGTTCATTAGAGTTGTTATCTGTAAATTAACAGCAGATACTGTGAAAACTAGCTCCAGAAAAAAAACTTTTTTACACTCAAACAATTTGCTTGGAAGTTCATACTTGTAGAGTATTAATAGCTTTTGCCACAGAGCTAAAAGTCGTAATTAATTCTGTATGCTTTTTTTGCAATATATTTTCATGTTCTTTGAGTATTTTAGTCCTTGTCCTTCAGGCTCATCAGGAAGTTAAAGAGAACTTAATTTCTTTTAGTGTCACTTGTATCTCATTATTGAGGTCAAAATTAGGAAAAGAGGCAGCTGAGGAATGTTTTCCTAGCTTGCTAAAGCAATTACAGGGATTTAAAAATATAACTAGAACCTGTAATGGAGCAGTTTAAAGAATATTCATGTATTTCTAGTCTGTTTCTACTTGCAGACATTTAGTATCTTAAAAGTACTTAGTACCTTTGGGACAGGAATTTATTTTTATAGTAACACATTTTGATGGAATAATTCTGGTTTTTCATAAAACCAGTCATCTATTGATCCATTGAAGTTATAATATGATTTGGAAACAAAATCTTACTCTATGAAACTTGGGTGTTTTTTTAAGCACATTGAGGTTAGTTTGTTGTGTTTTCTAGGTACAGGGGAAACCAACCTTCAGGAAGCAGAAAGTCTCCTTGAACCCTACCTCCAGAAATTTCCAAATGTATGTATTTTCAATAAATTTTATAACAGCAATGTACTTCCCTAAGCTTCAAATCCTAATTAGTTATTTTTTTCATCTCCTTTCAAGGGTTCCATTATTCTGTTTTATGCTGCCAGAATAGATATACTGAAAGGAAATTTTGAAAAGGTAAATAATTCTTTTCTTTTTAAGATTTTTATTTGTTTAGTGTTCAGCCTGAGGGGGGAAATCAACTTACTCATCTAAGGAAGTTATTCTGGTTTGGCTGGTAACTATGCTCATATCCGTGTATGTGTTCACTGTCAATTTTGATCCCTGTCCTCTCTCTGTGAGACTGAAAGGGAAGTTTATCTCATTTTACTAGTCAGGTGTTCTCCACTTGGATGGTAACTAGGAATTTACTCTGTGATTAGACATGGGTCTGATGTGGAGCTGTAACTGAGTCAGTTTTCATCATTCTTACTTAACTACATTGTAGGCGCAATTGAGGTTCCAAGACTGCATAGCAGCCCAGCAAGAGTGGAAACAGATTCATCATCTCTGTTACTGGGAACTGATGTGGTGCTACACCTTCCAGCAGGACTGGCTTCAAGCATATCGGTATGCAGACCTGCTCAGCAGAGAGAGCAGGTGGTCTAAGGTAAATGGGCAGGTTGACTGTGTTGTGATATCCCAGTGATCTCTCTACAGTTAAATTTACTTTTGAGTTTGCACAATAAGTGTAATTTTTGCCTTCTTGTGAAACTCCTAAGTAAAGGCACAATGGCACCGAAAAGGTAGATTTAATTGGATGGTTAAGGAGGAATTTTTATTTCACATTTTGAAGCACCAGAGCCATCAACAGCAATGTTTTGGCTCCTCTGAAAAGGGATGTACTTACCAGAGTTGTGAAAAAGAATATGTGTAGGAAAACTTGAGTCTGAAGTCAAGTTCTAGCACTCACTAGTAAAACCTGACTGAAGAAACTGTGTTGGTTAAATATAAACAGAGAAGAGCATGCCTCCTCAGCAGATGCTTATTGACCCAAGAAGGCTGCTGGAAACAGGGTCGCACAACGAAGTTGAGGTATCAGACTTTTACTTGTAAAAAGGTTTTGCAAAGTGTGAACCAAGTACAATGTGTCAATAATTCTTGGTACATTATTGTTGTCTGTTCCTATCTAGAACTACTGTTTTGTTATTCTTAATAAAAAAGGTAATGCATGCAATTCCTGACAAAAGAGGAAGAGAATAGTATATTGAACATAAAGTGCAAATGTCTTGAATGGAGTTACAGATGCTTCTTTTTTTTCTCTGCAAAACCCAGTTATTAAACTTTCCTTGAATCAGTACTTGTGTATTTTCTTACGGTTCTTTTTTTCCAAGCATGACTTTACATGTAATAGATCAAATAATAGCAGTAATGGACTTAAGAATAGTTAAGTCATTTAACAACATCTCTTTAGCAGTGGTTTGCTTAATAAATTCTCCTGTTCTTTGCAAGAGACATCTTTAACTTTCTGACTAACTAACTTAAAATATTAATGAATACATTAAAAATAAAACAATAGCTTAAATCACGTGAGAAAGGGAATGCTAGTCTTTTATAGTTCCATCTGCCTGGGAATTACTGGAAACACTTTGCTGCAGCAGTTGGGGTGAAAAATTTGAGTCCTTAGTGTATTGACTGAGTGCAGTGCATTAGATGTGATGATATGTTGCTATTTTTTTTTTGAAATAGGCAATATATGTATTCCAGAAGGCAGCAATTCTATGTATGCTTTCTGAGGATGATTTGAAGAGGACTGGTGAGGACATTGTGTCTTTATTCAGGTAAAAATTTATAAACCAAGTAGATGTGCAGTCTTTTTCTCCCTATGTCTTCGTCTTGTGTGACTTACTTTCTGCTTATAACCATAAACTTCAGTTTTTCTCCTTACCTTTAGTATCAGAATATTTAAAATGCTGTTTTATCAAGAAAACATACATCCTACAGCTGTGGTCTGAGTGTTGTGAAACAATTTCAGATTTTATACTTCAGAGGCAAACAGTAAATCTTACTGAATGAAATGAGATTAAATAAAAATTACATAAAACAACTTTGATTTTTCATTTTCCCTTCTTGTAGACAAGTGGATGGCCTAAAACAGAGAATTGCAGGAAAATCTATCCCAACTGAGAAGTTTGCAGTGAGGAAAGCTCGACGCTATGCAAGTTCTCAACCAGTGAAGCTGATATTACCTGCCCTGGTATTTGTTCTAGCTTTCTTTTCATACTTTTCAAACAGAAAAGAAATCAGTATACTTCATTATAGAGAACACTGTGTGCCTGGATTTTTAAATCATTTTTTAAAGAAGTACTGCATTCATGGAACAGGATTTTTGTGAAATGTACTAAGGGCTGGATCATCTACCAACCAGTATTAGTCCAAAAGCAGAGGCAGATTTTTCACATGAAAATTCAGTCATAGAGAGAATTGGTTGCTGTTGCCACAAGAGACTAAAAGTCACCCTTCAGCTAGAAACCTGCATTCATGTTCTTGAGGTTGGCAGGATTTTAGTCCTTATCTTTTAGACTCATTAGGAAGTTAAGGAGTACTTCATACTTTCACTTCTTCTGATGAAAATAAAGTGATGGTTGAGTTCTGTTTTATTTTTTTTTCCTTATGTTGAGTCTGAGTAAAATGTGCAGAAGTTAGAGATACTTTACTAATACTCTTATAATTTCCAGTATTTTCACTTCAGAGGCATTAGTATTCTGTTTATATGTGCACAGCAATGATACTTTCATATATGTATGCTAAAATCTTTATATGAGCATAATTTGCTGATGACTGTTGATGGAAAACATAATTTGAGAAGGAATTTCTTATGTGAAAGCTCAATGATATGGAAAGAAGACTCCAAGGAAAATGAATCCAGCAGTTCTAAAACACATTCTATACTAAATTGCATGTAAAGGACTAAATAACAAAGTTGTCTTGAACTCGTACAGCACAGTTTTTCATAATTGTGAGTATATATATTTGGTCTTGCTGTCAAATCCAGTATCTTTTAATCTAAGAATTTTTTTTGTCACGGGCTAGGCAAAACCAAATAGAGCGTGTAGTTTATTGCAGTAAGCATAATTTAGACAGGACTTGTGGAATTGAAACAAATCTGCCATGATGTAATTGATGGTGTCAATAATACTGTTTCAGACTTCAATAGAGCCAACTTTTTTTCTCCCTCTGAAAATGTACATATTTACAGTACAAATACAATTGTAAATATTTCAACAGTATATTTTATCAGCTTCAAAATTACATTAGGCTTCATATTTCAGAGGTGTAGTTACAATTCAAATATAGTAGAATAAATTATACTCTTTTTTGTGAAGACTGAGTAAAGATCTTGACAAAGCTTCATATTAATTAGCATTAACTCTGTGTATTGTCCCCTTCTCTGTAAGTTTTATAGTGTGGTAATATATTGAAACAAGCATACTGCTTGCTATTGTACTGAAGCATCTGGGAAGCTTTGTGCCCAGGATTTGGCTTCGTTTTTTTTTTTTAATAAGATTTTCTAGAAGTTTTATTAAAAACATGTTGGATGTGCATACTGGAACCATATTTTCATCCAGCAAGTGCTATCTATTTCCAGTTTTGCTCTGTATGGAAGGTAACAGTCTATTACAGATCATAGCATCTGTATAAATAAATACATGAGTGTGTGTTTGGGTACACGTATATATATATGTATACTGTGTATACATGCACACATGAACACACACCAAATTTAACTACTTTCAGCTGTTTCTTTAGTTCATATGGCAGAGGCTGCAAGTTGAACTTAAAATACCCAGTTTTGCTGATGTGTTATGTGGGTGACTGTAATTTTTAAAAATGTGTGAAAATACACAATAGTAGACTCCATTCAAAAAGTGTGAAAACATTCACAACTTAGAAAACTAGGTTAACTTTGTCAACACACATTAAATGTTATTTTTCCTCTCATATTCATAGACTGTTTGTATTGCTTAAAACAAATTTTTGTAATGCTTTTATGTACTCAATATGTCCTAGAACAGTATTTTCTGAGGTACTCTGTAGTTAGATATTTATGCAATTCCATGAGTTTGTCTTAAGCGTTTTTTGTTTGTTTGGCTGGGGTTTTTTGGGGTTGTTTTTGATCAGGAAATGATGTATGTCTGGAATGGATTTGCAATTGTCGGCAGAAGAGCAGACCTCACTGAAAACTTACTTATAACCATTGAAAAAGAAGAAACTGCCCTACAAAATGAAACTAGTAAGTGATCAATTAAGGTGGATTTAATAATCTGGTAAGAAATACTGGCATTTTTCCACACTTCTATCTACTAATATTCTGCAAAGTAAGTGTTGATTTGGGCAATGTGCTATTAAGTCTGAGTATGGAAATTCTGGGACCTTGTGAAAGTTAGGAGTGGTTCTTCAGTTAAGTTCTTTTTCTGACTTGATTGATATTGCATAAGAATACAGAAAACTCAAGGATGTGAGGCTGTTACTAACAGAACATGGCTGGTTCTTGCTATGTTGTTTCAGTCCCTGAGCATTCTTTGAGCATAACCCACTAACACTTTTTCTAAACCAATTTACACCACACTGAACGTTACTACAGATGACACATACTGAGCAGAACATGACAAAATACAGAAGACAGAATGAAGTGTTGTGCATNTTTTTTTTTTTTTTACTTTCAGGCAAAATAAAACTTGTTTGCTAGTTGTAAAATAAAACATACTTAACTAAACCTTGACCATAGTTTTTGCATCTTGATGTATTTGAAGCATAGATGTCCAGGTTAGTGTTTACAGAATCAGCCCGTAGCTTAACTCCTAAAAGAATTTAAATTCCACTATTGCAACAGGTTTACTGAACAAGTACCTAGTTTTATCAGGTGGGTGCTGTCATCTGTTATGTGAACTTTTTGGTAGCATTCTTTTTCAAGTTTTTATAGAATGAATAAATATTATCTTTTTGCACATTAAACTTTTAAAATAATAACTCACTAATAATAATTTTCATTGAATCCAGATTTTAGTCACTTCTCAACAATTTAAGTTAGTTTTACCAGTTGGTTAAAACATCAATTATCAATTGTAAAAATACATCTAAGTATGATTGACAGTATAAACTGAGGAAATGCATAACAAGATGTACAAAGACATACAAGAATTACATAGTGGTAAAATCTGGATGGTATAATAAACCAAAACACAGTAACTTGCAAGGCCATTATGGAACTGGGTTCCTTAACTTTTTTATACTCTTCAATTCTCTGCAGAATCGGTAGTGTGCCTCTTGAATCTCAAGTGTTTTCCCTTTTTATTTGTCACATTGGAACGAAGGTGTAGTGATATGCAAGATATTTGCAAATAAAGGAATGTTCCCATGAGTTCTGTGTGGAGGGTACTGACAGAACCTCTTGGGAATCCAGTACTATATCATGCAGAGGCTTGTGCTATAAATGCTAATTAGTTGTAACAGTGAAGTAAATGTCCTTTCAAATCCCTAAGTAGAGATGTACAAGGTACCAAAAAAAAAAAAGGAACAGAAATAAAACCAGTACTTTTTCTTTGTGGAAATATGCTATTTGCAAATAGGATGTAATCTGGAAGCATGTATGCTTTCTGTGTCTTCTTTTTAGCAGTAACTTCAGCCAAATGTAGTTCTGTTTTGCACTTTGCATATGTAACCCTGATTAGCTTTTAAAGATATGGACTCAGACAAGATAAAGACTCTGGTTACCAGAATTGCTGCTGAATTAAGGCCCAAAGAAAGCGTGATTAAGGCTATTAGCAGAGTATGACAAGGTCACGGTATTATTTTAAGAGACAGTTTTAAGAACTAGATAGTGTTAAAGGATTGTTAAGGTGTTGTAAAAAATGTGTTGATTATACACAAAGGTCATTTAGGGATTGAGACTTCTTAGAGTTGTTTTTACTTCATTTGCTTCACATGAACAGGCACAGCAAAGAATCTCTCAAGAGCTATAAGTGATTTTATGTTGTATAGAGCTGAAAATAGAGACCATAGAAGGAACAGATAAAAGACATGAGGGATATTGTTTTGGGGTTCTTTTTCCCCTCAAGATTCTAGAAATCTGATTTTTCCACTTTTGTCATTTCCAATATATAAAAAAGGAGTATGTAACTTCAAGGAAAATTAATTTGTTTCATGTTTTGTAATTTGGAAAGTGATACTTCCTCTGGCATAGAGGGCTGCAAGAAGGTGGTTCTCCCACACTGATTGCAAGGTGGTATTAAATTGGCTTGTGCATTTGTTGAAATTTACTGTTAGTGTTTTACCATATAGCTTCTATTCTTTTACGAAATACCAGGGAGATATTAGTTGTAGTTGTTAGAGATTGACAAGCCTTTACTGACATTAGTGCAAGCCCCCAGTAATTTCAATTAATGAATCCTTCAGGAGACATGTCACATGTCACATGAATCCAGTACCTTAGCCTAGCAAAACAGGCTAGAGAGAATGCAAAGTACTCACCCACTGTGCTTCTGCATGTCACTAAAAGCGCAGTCTGTCAGTTGCTGTCTATTGAGATTTTCTAGATTTAAACACAGACAGAAATAAGCCTGAATATAGTGGCAAAGCAATTTGCTGAATCCTAAAATGTGTTAGTCTTGCATGTTTCAGAACTGTTTATGTAGGATTTCTTTGGCAGACTATTAAGAAAAAAATTAACTTGACCTTAGAGAGCTGGTAATTAGTTGTAAACAACATGATCTGAAGGGAAAGTGTTTTGCTTCCTGAATTGTTAATGTATGTGCCGCCATCTGTCTATCCATATGTGTTTTCTTTCCTTTCTTTTCCCTCTTTGCACCCAGCAAATGCTGTAAAACTAAGGGAACAAAAAAGGACCACACTTGTTAGGTAAATTTTGAATTGATTTAAAAACTGTCTTTCATCTGGTATTTTTAGTTCTATTGAACCTAAAACTTTACGGAATTTTTCAGAAGTTACTGCTACTGAGGCTTTTTAATCATTACAGATGAGGGAATTACTAATAAAAGTGATTTCTTCAATCTGTATTGCAAAATAATGTTTTTGAGAGTTCCATATGACAGAGTCGTAGTGTGGTTTGGTGATTTTTCTTGTTACTGGTTCTACTGGAGGCCTGCCAGTGCTCTGTAGCAGAGGATGCTACTAAAATAATATGGTTGTTTCTATCTCACTGTAGGTTTAAATGTTACAAGTACAGAAATCTTTAATTAATGCCAGTCTATGCCCATTTGTTGGATGTTTCAATTTCTTCTTATTCTCTTATGCCTTAACCTCTCTTTGAAGAGAAAGATCCACGTTATGGACATATCTTCTTTAGTAGATGGTATTTTAATTTGTGCATGAAGGTTACTCACGTTTTGAGGTAGAAAATGTAAGAAACATTGAAGTCTGAATACATATTCCCTACTGGAAATCTAATTTTTCTTTTCATGACATCTTAAAATTGTTTGACGTATCTTGCTTTTCCTGTTAGATCACAATGAGTACTACGTGGATGATGTGTGCATGTTGCAGTTACTGAAAGGCCTCTGCCTGAAACACTTGGGAAGACTCTTGCAAGCTGAACTGTGTTTCAGTAAAGTAATTCAAAGGTAAAAAAGTGACAAAAATGTATTTTAAACCTTTATATTTTATAGATTTTGGTGAAAATTCTGATAATCTGTAGAAACTGTGATGTTTGAATTTTGAATAATTAAATTTCAACATCCTTTTAAGGACCTGGTATTAAGTACCCCTGAAAGTAGTCAGAGAATGACAAAACTTTGCTAGTATTTTTCTTTAGTAAGGTACCACATATATAAAGCTCTATAAAGGATGTTTTGGACCACATAAATCAAACTATTGTGTAACACATCCAAATATATTTGGAATTGTATTTGCAGAACTCTCAGTAAGTAAAGATAATTCACATAAGTGTCCTGGTTTTGTTTTGTTTGGTTTTTTTTATTTTAAAGATTTAGTACTTCAGTAGTTAATGTGTCCCTGTGTAGATAAGAAAATTGTGGCTACTTGTTTCAGCTGAAAACTTGATTTTTTTGTGTTGCAGATTTATTAAATACTTTAGCAGTCAGATCCATATCTCCTTTTTCTTATAAAACATGAGTCATGTGCTGGTTGTAGTTGTAAACTTTTTGTAAGTTTTAAAGATTTGGGCTGAAGAAGCATTTTTACCCATGCAATTTTTCCAACACGTAATTTACAAAAATTAATACTTAAAATTGGTTATATGTAATTCTATTATGTGTTTTAATTTTCTTGCAATGCTGTTTTCTATTACCATTTCTAAGATCGCATGTGAATGTAGTCAAATACTTTGCAAGTTACAGGGCACTGGGGTTTTATTGGTTAAAGGAATGCAATTTCTGAAAAATTTTGTTCCAAAGGGCTTCAGAGAGCTGAGATGTTAAAAAAAAATCTAAAGAAAATGGTTATTCATAAAGTGTATGTTTTGCATGGGAGGAGGAGAAGGTTACTGGTAAATTAAATGCATTTTGTGCATCTTTACTTTCTACATATCTCGGGCTTGCTACAATGCTTTAAGACTTTTTTGTCACATAAGCAGTCTCCCTGCTCACTGTTCATCATAGTTTGTCTTGATGAATTTGATGCCTCTGTAGAAGTGCTGCTCAAAATGTTGAGATCTTTTCCAGTACTTGTTAAGAACTTTTTTGTTCTGCAGTGTTGGTTGATATTAGTCTGTCCAGATAAGAATCAAAGTTGATTGTAATGGCACAGGAAAGGTCACGATACATGATAATCTTCTTCACCTCGTTCTCTAGTGGCCAGATTAGGAACTCCAGATCCATGAAACCTGTGGGAAAGTCTGGAACAAGGAAGAACTCCCCTTTTTGAAGGAGGATCAGGTTAGGAAAAGTGTGAACTAGGCATACATGTGTCCATAACAACTGCATGTATCTGAGTACATGGGACCTTGGTATATATCCATAAGTGCTGAGGGAGCTGGCCAATGTCATTGTGACACTTCATTGTCTTTGGAATGTCATGGCAATTAGGGGAAACTCCTGAAGACCAGAAGGAAACAAATGTCATCCAGGTCTTCAGGAAGGGTAAGAAGGAGGATCTGGGAAACTTCAGGCCAGTCAACTTTTCCAGTCCCTGGGAAGGTGTAGTAAATAATTCTGGAAACCATGTCCAAAAGGATGAAGGTGATCAGGAGTAGTTAGCATGAATTTATGAAAGGGAAATAATACTTGACCATCCTTATAGGCTTCCACAATAAGATGAATGACTCAGTAGATGGTGGATGTTTTTGAGTTTAGAAAGGTTTTTACCAGTCTCCCACAATGTCACCACAAATTAATGGAAATCTCAGCTAGGTAAGTGGATAATGAGGTGGGTTGAAGTGTGACTGAACTGCTAGTTTCAAAGGGATCAGCAGCATGAAGTCACCAGTGGAGCAATGCAGAGTGCAGTGCTGGGACCAGCATTTTTTAACATCTTCATTAAGAACCTGGATGATGGAACAGAATGCAAGCTCAGCAAATGTACAGTTGATACAAAATGCATGGATTGATTGTTAAGACAGATGGGTGTGCTGCCATTCAGAGCAACATGGACAGGTTAGAGGAATGGGCTAACAGCAGCATCATGAAGTTCCACAATGGAAAGTGTCAGTTCCTACCTCTGGGGAGCAATAAGCCAATGCACCAGCACAGGCTGGAGGTTGACTGGCTTGAGAGCATCTAGTCAGAAAATGACTCAGGTATCTGTGATGTTGTATTCCACTTGGAGCTGACCATGCGCTAGCAATGTGCCTTTCAACAAAGTGTCCTGAGTTGCAATAGGAAGACTCTCCTCAGGAGGTGGGAGTGGGGATCCTTCTCCCATCTAAGCAGTGATGAGGCCACAACTGGAGTACTGTCTCTAGTCTTGGATTTAGCATGTACACACTGAAAATGAGCCACAAAGATGATTAAAAGATTGAAACTGAGAGAGCAGGGAATATACAGCCAGGAGAAGACCTAAAAGAAATGCATAAGACAGAGGGGGACAGAGAGAGAAAACTCTCCTCAGTGCTGCCCAGTAACAGAACAAGAGATAATGGGCATGAACTGAAATGCAGGAAATACCGTCTAAACATAAGGAGGTGGGTTAAGTTTTGGATTTTTTTTAATTACTGTCAAGTTGGTTGAACACTGGCACAGGTTGCCCAGAGAGATAGTGGAGTCTCCATCCTTGAATATGTTTGAAAGTTAGGTGTCCAAAGTCCTGGACAGTTTGCTGCTGTTGGCCTTGCTTTGAGCAGGAGTTTCAGTTGGATGGTTTCCAGAGATGCCTTCCAGTGACAGTAATTGTGAAAATATTTTGTATTGAGAAGTTGAATTTTCTTAATTATCTATGGTCTGTTCAGGCAAGCTAGAGTAAAACAGTCTTAATTCTGTGTGTGGAAATAAAGTATTTGTATTATATTGCATAACCTAATGGAACATTTTTATCTCAGTTTAGGGTTTTGGATAGTTGGTGTTTTTTTTGAACTGTAGGTTACACAGTAGGATCCTAATATTGTGTTTATTGTAGCTTGGGTACTGTAAGACAATACAAATGTGAGGTAGGAAAGATAAATTTTTACTCCTAAAAGGTTATGTGGTCAGTATTTTATATTGACTTCTTTTAATGTGTACAGGGTTAACCAGTAAAAATGGTTCCAGAAGCTTTTCTCTGACTACATGCTCTTACAGACAGTGATTGCATTTAGAGGTTAACTGGTTGCTTAAGACAGGGGTTTAAGTAACTGTTTCTGTATTTTTCTGGTTTTCTAGTGAGAAGCAGATAAAATATGATAGCTATTTGGTGCCGTTCACCCTGTATGAATTGGGTCTTCTGTACAAACACCAGGATGAGAGAGAAAAAGCAATAAGATACATAGAAACTGCAAAGTAAGTGTGCTTATTTTTTATCATCCTGTAAATTACAAATAGCTGAATATTTGTAGCAATGAAGGCATATGCTTTCTCTTACTAATGGCTTCTTTCCAAAATGTAAATAATTATAAATCTGTGTTCTTGGTTTGGAGAACTTGTTCAATATAGTGAATTTTGCATTTTCATGTAACATTTCTCTTCAGAGACAGTGGAGTTGGCAGAATCAAACAAGACACAGTATGAAGGGAAAATGTTTCCTTTTCATTTCATGTGATTTCTCTGTGTTTTATTACTGAGTTGTATTTTGAGGCAGAACAAACACTTTCAACAAACAGCCTCCTTCTCTGTAGTATTTTGCCTTGTCTTTTCATAGCAAGCTTCAGTAATTGGGAGGACTGTTCAAAAGTTCAAAATAAGTGAAAGAGATGCTAATACATGGATTCAGTTTATCAGGACATTTAATTTTTTTGTACTGGTGTAAGTGTTCCCTGCTTGGTTTCTGGATGTAGCTTTAGATGTCTCAAAACTCATCTGTATGTCAAACTCAGTTTTCTCTTGAAAGAATGTAGGCTGTTAACTTTGGTACTTCCCTGCATGTATGAAGTAGATACAATCTAGTCTAAACATCTTTTTCTTAAAATAATTTGTATGTTTTGCAGAAACAACTACAAAGAATACTCTATGGAGTCCAGGTTGCACTTCAGAATTCATGCAGCACTTGACAGCTTGAAGGTGTCACCTGCTTCAACACCTTAAATGAGGAGGGATGCTTTTCATGCATACAATAAATAGCCTACACAATCTTTTTGCAATCTTTTTTTAATCATAAGAGAGAACATAATGATTTTCTGTGATTTCTGTTTTGATGTATATCATTCCCTTAGGCTGTTCTTTTATTGTATAGCACCTATTCTATATCTACTTGCTGTTTTAAAGAAGACCTTATATTTTGTTTGATAAAAATAATTTAATATTTGACTTGAATGGGGGATATTTAAAAAAAAAGTTGATGGTGCAATAAAGTTTAATGTAAACACTTTATTTTTTTTATATGAGAACAGATACTGGTTATGCAGTGGAACTGGTGATAATTTCTGCATTTTTTGAAAGTTTGGGTTTCTGCAGAACACTCGAGATCTTTTTGCCTCTGGAACAAAAATGCAATGTCTGCAGATAACCTCACTCACATTTGGCATAGTCTATTCTGAAATTTGTGTTCCAGAGGGAAAAATTTGTCATCTTTGACTTAATTTCATTTTGGGAACAAAATGAACCTGTCTAAAGTGCAATATTTTTACACTTCAGAAGAAGCTAAGCAGGGCTACAGTTATAATGTCTTTGTAGGTCTGTTTCACTCAAAATAAGTGCTTACAGGGGATATCTTCCAGTCATAGAAAAGCATGGCTACGAGTGACATTAAGACTTCATTCTGTGTCCTTGTTCTAAGGCAGGATCAGCAGACTTGAGTCATGCCTGACAGACTTGTTTAACAATTAAAAAAAAAAAAAAGAAGCAGCTTGCACTGAGAGCATTCCTTTTGCAACTTACATAGGATGTCTTTGCCCCTGGGAAAAGACTGGGAAATTTTGCCTGATGACTACCCCAGCTAATTCTTGGCACAATGGAAACTAATGTCTTCCCATCTTCCCTGTCATGGATCTGAAGAAAGGATTGTTCTTTTCCTTTTTAAGTAGTCTTTTAATAAATGAAGACTAGCACCCTCTTTGGTATTCTTTGTTCTTGAATACCAACAAAAATAAGTAAAAAATTGCAGAATTTATAGATTTTCCTAAAAATGGGAATAACTCATGATCAGCTCAAGTTGATTGTGCATCATAAAGGGAATCCACTTATGAAATTGCACTTAAGAAAATGCATGTATTCTAATTGGATTTCTACCAAAAATGTGCAGTAAAATTGAGATATTTATAAGTGCATGCATTTTTCTTTTCATGTTTCTATTTGAACCGCAGTATCCCATTTCTTTAGATATGCAGATTCTAGCTCTCTATGCTTAAAAATAAATTTGATTTTTATTTAAGTATACACCCAATAGCTGTTCTTTCATTACTTATTGCAAAACCTGCCCATTTCCATATTTTATCAATGCCAGCATATTTACTTCTGCACATATATTCATAGTAACTGCTCATGTGTGTGATTTGCTGCCTTTAACTCCCACCTAACTAAAAACAGGGCAAAAGAAATAGGTGAAAAATGTATATCTTCAATGAACTGGTCACTGAATTTCCTAATTAAACAGTCAATATAATGTAAATGCTATCATTATTCTCAGGAGACTGAGAGCCAGCTTTCTTTTATGGCTTTATAATTAACTGGGTCATTTAATTGATTATAATTCTGTAATATAGTGGCATACTTACAGGACAGGTGAGGGTTTAAAAATATTAGCTAAATAAACATAATGGGTCTTTTTAAGTGGAAGCCTGATCCACTGTATTTTCTTCACTGGTTTGGATTTCTGCCTCTTGTAAATGTGTAACTAAATTATTGTGTAAAATTATACACACATAGGTTTGGAGCTTAGATACCTGAGACACTGAATCACTGATAAAATAAGCATGCATATTTTAAAATATATTCTACTGACTGTAGCTGATATACAAAACAGAAATTAGCTTATGCTACCAACTGATTTCTCTTAATTATTTTCCCATGTATACATGTCTGATTGTAAGCTGTAGTCAGCATAAACAGACAATACTTTTAATACAACTATGGACACTTGTGCAGTTTAGGATTACTTTGGCTTGATCTGATTATTTGGTATTGGCAATCAAATGAGACTGGTTCATTTTGCTGTGGAAGATAATGGAAACAATTCCCACTAAAGCTTCTGTAATTTGTGTTTCAGACAATACTTCACTCTACAGAAGAGTTAGAACAGGAACTACAGACTCTCAGGGTGGACCATGGTGTAGTCTCTGATCTCCTGTTTTTCTGCAGAGTGTCTTGCAGTTAGTATTTTATGAGTGATTTGGAATACAAATCAAAAGTAAAAAAAGTAAACTGTGAGCTTCCTTAGAAGCCGCATTTTTGAGAGTTTAATGCAAAGCATCATGTCACAGTGTACTTTCTTCTGTGGTTAATGTCACTGACTGAAGAGAGACTAAAAGAGAACTTTGTTTCTTCAGTTCAGCTTTCCAAAGTCAATATGAATGCCCTGTGTATGTTACACTGAGTTTGTTAAGTATTATTTACAGCTTGTCTCCATTTCTGTGCTATGGTTCCAAACTTCGTTAGAAAAACTGATTGATCGGGTTTCTTAACTTTAAGCTTTATTCTGGACATTTTTAAACATACTAACATTGGAACTGTGAATGTGAGAGTGATTTTTAACCCTTCACTTAAGGTAGGTCTCCACAGAGCTGTAAGAGATGATTGGTTTTCCACATGCTGCAGAAGAAGAGTGTGTGTCCCCAACACAATGTGTCATTAGTGCAATATTATGTAGGACATTATGTCTGAGTTAAGTGTGATCTGTGGTTAAGAGTTCAGACAAAAGATCTGTGGGTTTTTTTGGTTGGTTGGTTGTTTTTGTTTTTTTTTTTTCAAATCTGCTGAGTACTGTACTGGGCCTTAAATACAGCTCTGAATTAGTCTTAAATGCTCTTTATAATCTTCACCTCACTTGCTCTTCTGTGGGAATTTTGAATGTTGTGTTGAGACTTTGAAACTGAGCAAAGCATTTACCTATGACGCTCTAGCCTCTCTCATTAATACTAGGAATTATAATATATACAAGAGCAAATGTAATTCGTTAGTTTAAGCAAGCAAGGGTAAACTTACATAATTAGGTTATGACAAATGGTCGTTTCAATTTTTCCGATAAGAGATGTTTTTTTTTTTAAGGTAAGCAATAATAAATTAGCCTGGTTTTAGGACAAAACTTCTCTGATTAAGAATTACCTAGTTAGAAACTATTATAAAAAACTTCTTGTCTGTGCATATCATTCAAATATTTAGCCTGTTGGTGAAAGATCATTGTACAGTGGTTTTTATGTCCTTGGTCATCAGTTTTTAACAAAATTGAAAGAATATACATGTCAAAAGCTGATGCAAGATTGTTACATATGAGTTCTAATACATATGGGTAGCAGCTGTATGTAGCACCTTACAGCCATAAAAATGTACAATAATCAGATATTGTTATGCTTCTCCAACACTTTGCAAAGTAATGTATAAAAGTAATTTCTTGTAGCAAATTCAACTTAGGCTTTGCAATTATTTTATTACTAATCCTAATGTTTCATGTTTCATTTCTGTATATTCTTATACTGCATAGTTCAACAAAGAATGTTTCTATTTCCTCTGGTGCTGCAGTTTTTTTGCTTCTAATCTACTGAGGTTTCACCTGTTCATATCTGGTACTTGAGTAAATAATGGGGTCAGAATAACAGAGGATGAGAAGTGAAGTATGTTCGGGTTTGAAGAGCATGTAGAAAGGTTCACTGACACATTGGAATGGATTCTCACTTCAGAGGAATAAATTGCATATTATGCTTGTGCTGCTGCGTTCTGAAGTAGGCACTGTATTTTAATTGTACATAAAAAACCTTCAGCTGAGATTTATCAAAGCAGAATCCACAAAAATGGTCTGATCTCAAGTTTAAACAGACTATCTTGGGCATAGAGCTCTCTTTATATAACCTGTCTAGGCTGAGAGGTTGTACAAAACTACCAAGGTCTATGAAGAAATAAAGGGCCTTTCAAAATGTAGATAGCAAAAATAAGATACTTTAATATTAATTTTTCACCATGATAAAATAATACCTTTAAATGAGATAAAATACATGAGTGATAAATAATTGACTCATTCTCTTGTCAGTTATGTAATTAAATTCAGTGTTGACTATATAATATACTCCTAGCATTCTTTTAAAATCCCAACATTAAAAAAAGAAAGAAAAAAATCTTTTTATATGTGTGCAGGGCTTTATTCAGCAATTAGAAGAAGGAAATATTCAAAGTTATTTTTTAATATGACATGGTTAAAGGTTTCCATAGTTGCACATAATTTCGCCTGATGCTTTCCAGCAAATAGGTCACCTTAATTACCGTGATTTGAATTTTAAGTGTGGTAGTTATGGTTATAAGAACAGTAGGCAGTTAGTAGGTATCTTAGCTCACAGAAAAGCTGAAGCTTGCCTGTCGGATGCTAATTCACTCTCAATTACTAGGCATAGTATAGTCCAGAATAAAACCTTTATAGCTAATTAGATTGTTAGCATACTGTTGAATAAAGGAAGCACATGGAATAGAAGAAGAAGACACACTGAAGAAAGTTATAAATACAAAAATAAGAACTACATCTGCATTTGTGCATCTGCTTGGCAGAGATTGTTACATATATAACTCTAAGATATAGTCATCTGCTCATCTCAACACTCGAACTTCCTATATTCCAGCCATTGGAAAGGTATCGGTAGTGTTGGGAGCTTACTTTGGTTTGGTTTATTGTGGGGTTTTCCCATTGCGTTGGGTCTTCTTTTTAATTTGGTTGGTTAGTTTTGTTTTGCTTTTGTTAGGGTGCTGGTGTTCTGGGGGGTTTTTTTGGGTTATGGTGTTTTGGGGTTTGGGGTTTTTTTTTTTTTGGTTGGTTGGTTGGGGTTTTTTTTCCTAATCTTGTAATTTACTGAGTTTTTAATAAGCCTTGTAGGACAGCTTCATAAAGAATTTTAAACATTGTGGCTCTGAACTTTGTGGTTGGTAGAAGAGTAGCTGCTGAGGAAAAAAAAATCTGAGTCTAACATTAGCATAGCAAGTTCAATGTTTAGTGAATGCAAATTTAAATATTCTTCTTTTTGTAGAATGTAAGCATGTCCTTCCAGTCTATGGAGAAGCACATGTCCACTCATAATTCTAGCTAGGAATACATCCCTAGATTTAGTCACTCAATTAAAGAGAGAACTTCCTTAAACATATTAGCAGTAAGAGATGTCTGTGTCAGGTCTTTTGTACCAGTGTAAAGATTACTGCTGGAGCAGCCAAGCTGAGTGCGCCAGATGCAGTACCTACCTCACTGAGGCCAGAGTAAGAAGAATAACCAATGCTGATGTCATGTGACTGTGGGGGAAAACTTAAGGTTTTATTAAAATCCCACTTGAGAGGTTAATGGTCTTACCTACTTGAGCATGTAAATGTGGATCTCAAACCTCAATTTTCTTATTGCCAAGTGGACATAAAACTATATAAGGACAACTTTTTTGAGATGCTTAAATGACCACTTCAGGATCTACAATCAGGGTGGAGAGATATGTAAAATTAGGTTAATGCTACTTACATTGCCTGTGTTAGGCTTAACTTATTCCAGATGTTGCCTTAAAGGAGCGAAGAAAAAAAAAAAACTCAGGCAACTTATTCCAGATGTTGCCTTAAAGGAGCGAAGAAAAAAAAACCTCAGGCAACTCAGGCAATTGCGGTGGCAATTGGCTTCCACTACTTCCAGCACCTTTACTTTGCC
>WBMV01007610.1:102651-118577 GCA_013396655.1 Campylorhamphus procurvoides | reverse complement strand
GTCTTAAATTTCTTGAATCGATTGGATGAACAAAACATCTCACTGATAGAAAAACATTTCAGCCCAAAAAGAGACCTGCAAAATTCCGGCACCAAAGTATTATGCAGAAATCTGGAATCTGGCAAATGGGAAGGTCCCTTTCCTATAATAACATGGGGAAGGGGCTACGCTTGTATTTCTGCAGAGACCGGTCCGAGATGGGTGCCAGCGAGATGCGTGCAGCCTTACTTGCCATCGTCATTATCATCGCCTTCTACTCCCCTGGACGATCCCGACCTCACAATAGGCTGACGCCCTCGAAACTAATCCGAGACCAAAACATTGAATTACAAAAACAAAAATTAATCAAGGCATCTGAGCAGAGAAATTCCAATCCGGCCTCCAAATTATACCGTGGGAACACGTGGGTCCAGCTAGCAGACATGATTGGAAAGGATAACCTGTGCCTTGCGGTGACGGACCCGGGAGATCCTTTCCAATCATGCCTTGTCGGGGTTCCCTGGCGCCAAGCTCAGTGGCAGCAATACATTGGTAATTACACCCCTTACTGCAACACCATCTCCTTCGAGTATTCCCATTTTTCGAGGTGCTACAGCCAAGGCACTCCACCAGCCCACTGGCCGAGACCCCCACGTCAGCCCACTGAGATGTCATTCCCCAGAGAATCATTTCAAGAACTTAAAATCAAAGGCTCCCTTCCAGCTCCTTTTTGTTTTTATTTCACTTTCCGANCCAAGCTCAGTGGCAGCAATACATTGGTAATTACACCCCTTACTGCAACACCATCTCCTTTGAGTATTCCCATTTTTCGAGGTGCTACAGCCAAGGCACTCCACCAGCCCACTGGCCGAGACCCCCACGTCAGCCCACTGAGATGTCATTCCCCAGAGAATCATTTCAAGAACTTAAAATCAAAGGCTCCCTTCCAGCTCCTTTTTGTTTTTATTTCACTTTCCGAACCGGATCCTTCCCACGATCATACATCGACGTAAGTCCCACATTTCGATCAAATTATTCTAACTTCGATTCATGGTGTCACCGCAATTTAGATATTATCACACAGTTTGTCTCCCCGTTGAAGAACGTTAATCTACCCAATAACTCATTCCTCATCTGTGGGAACCGAATGTGGAAGGGCATTCCTGTCGGCGCCCACGGAGGCCCTTGCACTTTCGGTCAGTTAACCATTCTCTCCCCAGACATAAACATTTCCAGCCAGCTCCTCCGTGCCAGCAAAGGTCAGCACCTCCGCCCACGCAGAGACACCGTGGTCCCAACTCTTCCCTTCAGCGAATCATGCGACTCTGTAATCCACTACTGGACAGCCACCCAAGACATTTTGGGGTCCATATTTGCACCAATTGGTACTTCACACGCTCTGAAATTGATCAATAAATTAGGCTGTTGGGTGTCCAAGGATGTGAATGCCACTTCGGCAGTCTTGGACGGGCTGCTTTCCGACACGGACACGTTAAGGAGAGCAACCCTACAGAATCGCGCTGCAATTGACTACCTCCTTCTGATACATGGGCATGGGTGCGAGGAGTTTGAGGGCATGTGTTGCCTCAACCTCTCCACCCAATCTCGCTCAATACATCAGCGGATCAACGATCTGAAGGGGTTAGTCAACGAGCTAAGGGTAAAAGATCAGAACAGACCAACAGAGATATGGGAGTGGTTCCCTGACCTTGGCATCTCCCAAGGGTTGAAGAGGTTCCTTGTGTTATTGATTTTGGGGATTGTTATCATCAGTATCGTCGTTGTTTTAATTTCCTGTGCTTTGTTTTGCGTTAAGAGTTTTTGCGTTAAAAGCCTCACAGCCCTCCTTTCAAACAAAGAAGGGGGAGATGTGGGGATCAGAGAATCTTACAGATCGTGGCGGAGAACCAGACGACCCGAGAGAGCTGACCTGGAGGAGGAGACAGCTGTGTAGAAGCGATTTAGAAGTAAAAGAAATACCTCGACGAGAGAAAATGCCAGTTGTATAGTTTATTGTTAGTCAGTTTTCTAATGTATTAGAGTAGGCACACAGTTGTCATAATTCCGATTGTTCCGATTGGTTACTACCCTAGTTCTTCCCCCAGTTACAATCCCCCATTGGTCGGCTGGTTCCCGGGCTCGGGTACAGCTACCATTGGCCCTTTGGTCGCCCTTGGTAACGGCAATAAGGCCTTGCCATATAGGGCTGACCACTCCCTTAGTTCCTCCCTTCTCCACACCCCTTAGGCGGAGCCTCTCCCTCCTACCCTATTGCGCGTCAGAACCCAGCTGTCAATCCCTCAGATCCGCCCCTTTTTCCAGAACCTTCCTTCCCCAACTCTATAAAGGTCGATGCTCCCCTTAATAAACGGTTCGCCCCTGTTGGCTGCAGCCACCCTCACTACCCCGTGTTCGAGTTTTCCTTTCCCGCCTTTCCCATTCGGGTCTGCGACGCGCAGTGGATGTTATCATTGAGATTCATTTTAATGAGAGACCCAAAAACTTGCACTGTAATGCTTTCATTTATTCAGGCAGGATGATATATGCATACATTTAACTGAAGTCTAGTAAAAGCTTTAGAATAATTTCCATTGCTTTCCCTAATTTGTATCATTAAATTTCGTATTTTTAGCTCCCAATGCGGCTGATTGTTGTGAGATTCAGCTTCTGTGGCTCATGCAGGAATATCAAGATTAAAACTTGAAAAAATGAGTTTATAAAATGTTTAAAAATTATCAACTATGAAATGAAAAGGAGATCCTTTCTCAGTATTGGGAGAAAAATCTTCCATCAGGTCTTAAGTAAGTGGCTCCAAGGTCAAGTGATGGGAACTGAAATGCAGTATAGTAACATTAGATTTGACCTGGAGTCTACAGTGTGCTTTACTGATGTGACCAGCAGACAGAGACTGACAAGTGAGCCAAAGCCTTAACCCCATCACAACTCCTTTGCCTGTTGCTGCTGGCTGGCATTGGTAGGGCTGGCACAAAGGAGTTTGTCCACAGAACACAACCCCAACAGAATGGACAGCACAGGGTGTGTTGGGGGAACAAAAGAGGTCAGACAGGTGATTGGTAATTTACTCATAAATTTTACTTCTATACATTTGTGTGTGTGCGTGTGTGTGTGTGTGTGTGTGTGTAAAGATCCTGAAGGAGCAGACGGCAAGAAGAGACTCAAATCCACTCAGCCATATAACCATTGTTATCTCAGGTATCCTCATCTAAACACATGAACCTTCCCATTGAGTGTTTTACAAAAGTGGTGGTCTCTAACCACCCAAAATTTCTAACCAAAGAACATGGCTGTGCCTCAGAAGTATGAGATTAAGCTATCCAGTTGAGAGTTGCTTCCTACAAAGTACAACAGCTTGAATTTTACTGGAGCGGGTAGTTCAGTACCTAAACTGTATGCCAATGTGATCAGGTTTTGGAAACACCTTGTTTTGTTTGAAAGCCCTTGAGATCTAGCAGGAAATTTTAGAATATGCATTGAGCATTGAATGAAGTAGGAGCTGGAGAAATTACCAGAGTAAGTTATCATTTCCTTTTACATTGCAGCAATAGAGTCAGTGTCGCTCTTGTACATGTAGTCAGAAAGAACACTCAGTCTGGGATTTATGGATCAAACCTAGCTCCTGAGCTCCAGAAAGAAACCAAAAGGTGAGCAGGAAACTGGAATCAAAATCTCCTTCCATACAGACTTCATGGTGTTTGCTCCTAATTACATGGTGCTTGTACTCTAAATGCTGCTATTTTAAAACAAGTTAGATATTTTGAGAATCCTGATCCTTTGGGATAAGTATAAGTCATGCTCTAATAATTCATATCAGATTTAAAAGCCTCCTCTGTTCAGTGCACTGATTCAGGTATGTGCAACTGTAGCTGTATGTTTGGAGGAAAGAAGGATTTCACAGAGCACTTGCAGGTCAAATGAGAAATTATCCACAAGGTCATACAACAGCTGAGCAGTAAGGTTGGGACCATAACTCTGGATTTAAGTGTCTCAATACTGCATCTGATGCCTTAATCATTTATTGGCTCTAATTTCACATGTTTGGAAGGAATTTTTCCCGTGGGAGCTTTCAAAATGCAGCTCTAAAAGACTACAGCTAGTTGTTATTTGAAGATTCTGGATTCAGAAGGTGCTGATGTAATTTGGAAAACATTTTAACTCTGCCCAGGCTATACAATTAGAGTAAAAATTGATTCAGCAAACACGATATGCTCAGAACATGGTGACCTGACAACCTGTAATAAAGTCCCCAAAATACATACTAAATAGCGGCAAATGGAGACGCCAATTACTTCAAACAGTGACATCCATTGTTCCCCTGTAACATTGTGTCACATACTTGTTTTAAATATATTAGTAAAGAATGTATTATGCTTTCTAAAGTAACAATAGATGGGGGGAAATGAACAAAGCTATGTGTTGCTTTAGTAAAGAAAAGCTTTTAAGAATGATTTGATGCTGCCACTAGCTGCTGAGTAGGAACTAATTATACCTGCCCCTTCGGCCTTGGGTTTGCTCGCTGTGAGTTTCTGATTATCCAGCGTTGTGCTGCTGTCGCTGTCCATGGCCAGCACTGCTGTTACACATGCAGAAAACAATGATATTACATATGCCACTGCTAGTGTGTGTGTGTGTGAATGGGAAACGGAAAAGAGAGAAGCTGGTGCCATACTCTTGAAAGTGCTGCACTTGGGGTACCTGTCCATTCAGCAATTGCATAGGAATTCAGTCACAGCAGGAGTGTGTAATTACACAGCTTAATTGTCCCTGCCTGTTATAAAGGAATCTTTGTTTTTGCTATTTGTCTTTCATATTCACCCACACTTTCTATTATATTTCTGCTTGCTTGTCTCCTGCTTGTCCCTAAGCAGTTCCTCCAGAACTATTATTTGCCATTTCACCATGCATGCCTCAGTTTAATTTCCTCATGCTGCTGCTGTTTTAGTGTTTCTGTCTCAAGCTCTGAGCCGGCTCCCTTAGTTTCATTTCAGCTCCCACATTCTCACTGAAAACCTCTCGTGCTGATTTTACTTAATGCAGTATAAATTAAGGGTAGGGTTTTTCAGAGGGAAAAGTCACTTTTCATAGACCAAAATGGAAAATTTGACAGATGATATCAAATCTTGTGAACAGACATTAAGATCTCAGGGGTTTTGTGACGTTTTGGGGTTGGGTTTTTTTGTTGGCATGGACCATTTCTGTGTTTGCTTGAGGACCAATCTGAAGGCCAGTATTGCCTACAAATTTCTCTGAAAAAAGACCACCCAAAAAACCCAGATGAGCTGCAGACAGAAAACTAGCCATCACGGAAAAAAATTGCTTTGGCTTGTGCAGCAGTGTTCCTTAAAAATCTGTATTTTGTATGCAAACAATGCAAATAACTTTTTTTTTTTTTGGTGGCTGCCTTTCTAGTGCATCCTTGTAGTGGGTTTGTAATATGTAATAGATGCAACAACATATAATTTGCTAATCAAATTAAAACTTGTGAGAGTTTTCTTGTTAAGGTTTTCTTAAATTGCTGAATGTTAAACCATAGTGTTATGTGTATGTTGTGCTGGTTGTGGGTTTTAGACTGTATTGATAAAGGGAGGATTCACTGTCTTCATCTTTGAAGCACCTAGGAGCTCCTAACAACGCCTAACACAGAGGGAGAAGACAAAGTGAAACCAAAAGAGAACTGCTTCTAGCAGCCAAACAAAGTTAATTTGAAGATTCGAATAAAAGCGGGAACGGGGTAGATTTTGATTGGAGAACAGAGGGTATAAAAGGGGACTGTAGATCCGTTAAGAGTGTGGTCCGTGTGGAGCAGGAGTCTCCCCGGGTACCCAGAGCGCTGCTTTGCTCATTTTCCTTTAATTTTGCTTTAATAAAATTTAATATTCCAAAATTTTCAAGATTATGGTCTTTTGCCTATAACAGGTTGACATTGGCTGGAAACCAAGTACCCACTCAGCCCCTCTATTACTCCCCTTCCCTTTCCTGCCACAAAAGGGGAGAGAGAATAAGATGGAAAACAACTCATGGGTTGAGATAAGGCAGTTTACTAAAGAAAAAAACAACCAAAAAACCCCCACTTCCCCTTCCAAAAAAAGAAAAAAAAAACCCAAACCAAACAAACAAAAAAACCCCCATAAAACAAGACAAATGTTTGCAAAAGCGTGCAAAAGTCAAGTGAAAAATAACAAGGTTTATTCTCTGTTTCTCATCAGCATCAATGTCTGGCCACTTCCCAAGATGCATGACTCCAGCACGCGTAATGGCTTCTTGGCAGACAGCCACCGGAAACAAAAAGTGCCCCCCTTTCAGCTCCTTTCCTTGGCTTTTATATCTGAGCTGACTTCGTATGGTATGGAATACCCCTTTAGTTAGTTTGGATCAGCTGGGCATTTGTGTCTCCTTCCAGAATCTTGCCCTCAGCTGAGGAAGGAATGCTACAGTGCTGATGCATTGCCATCACTGCTCAGCAGTGTTATCAACACTGCTCTGTTATCAACACCTTTCCAGCTACCAATGCAAAGCACAGCGCTGGGAGGGCTGCTGTGGGGAAATGAACTCCAGCTCTGCCAGACCCACCCCTTATTCCATACCATTTGTGTCATACGCAGATCCCACATACTATATATCTGACTATTTTCTGTGCTTTCACAGATAGATATTATTTTTTTCCCATTTTATGGCCTTCTTCCACCCCTTCAGATTGTGGGTGCACTCCATCAGGATGGGTACTCAGGACAGGAGAAGCAACACAATTGATCACTGGGCACTGACACCAGTCTGGCTTGGGTCATTGTGTACTCTCCTTCCTCCTTGCAAAATTTGTCCTTCATTGTCCTGCTATTTTACTTCCTGCAACATACAACCAAGGATACAGAGGATTTTTTCCCCAAAGTTAAATCTCCTTGAGGTACACACTGGGTCTCCCCATCCTCCTGCATTACCCACCAGGTACACCCTGTCCCCGAGCAAAGACAATCCCATGGATGGGTTTGCCATTCGCCTTGGGAGGAGAAACCCACGCTGACTTCCATAGCCACTTCCCCATGCCTCACCATAATCTGCACCATGGGCTGCAGGGGAACCTCAGCTCTGGTGCCTGGAGCACCTCCTGACCCTCCTTCTCCACTGACCTTGGTGTCTACTCTGTTGTTCATATGCTCTCACTCTGCTCTTCCCTGACTGCAATTTTTTATTGTCCAACAAATTTTTTTCCCTTCCTAAATATGTTATCACAGAGGCATTACTATCACTCTTAACTCGCTCAGCCTTGGCCAGCAGAGGGTCTGTCCTGGAGCCGGCTGGCATTGGCTCTGCAGGACACAGGGGGAAGCTTCTGGCAGCTTCTCAGAGAAGCTGCCCCTGTAGCCTCCCTGCTAAGAAGACCTGGGGTCCTTGAGGCCAATTTTGAAATTGGCTCCACAAGAGATGTGGCAGCACTGACCAAGGAGGGAGGAGAATGCAACTCTGCCTGTGTGAATGCACATCACATCTACCCCTCCCCTTGAGAAGGCATGTTCCTGTACCTCAGGGCTAATAATGGGACAATCCTTACACTGAATCCATCCATACTATGTGGGGTAAAGAAACTGCCTGCTTGTCCCCTCAGGTAAACATTAGCCATTAGCAGGCTGAAACAAAGTAAACAGGTACTTTGAGACCATGGCCGGCACTCTTCAGAGTTAGTGTGACCTCTCATCAGCCATGAATCACCCACAGTGATCAGCAAGACTGAGTGCTGATTAGTCTGCCTACACCACTAAGCTAAATAGGCATGCTAAGTTATCTTGACTACAGTAATCTTTGGCATGAACTAGCTAGTTTGTGGTATTACCTGAATGTTCCCGAAACTGCTGAAGCTTCTTTTGTTTCAAGGAGTTCTGCTGCACATCTCTATGAATCTGGAATGGCCACCAGCTATTAAGCTACTCTTCTATGAAGGGCTACAAGGACGATCTTGGGTCTGAATGAAAAGGCGGCAGGGAGGCATAATGAGGTCTAGGGGCACCATGTTGCAGGGTATCAGAGGGGATGGAGGCTAGACTTCATGCCTGAAAACACTGCATCCTCGATATAGTGTGGACATGGGCAGTGCACCAGGAGCATACTGTGTGAGTACAAACAGATCATTCAATCCTGCAGTCCCCTCACTGGGGCTGCCAGTGGATGAATGTGGTGGTCAGCCCTGGCTGGCTGGCTGACTGACACCCACCAAACCACGTTCTCATTCTCCCACGTCCAGCTATAGTGGCATATACATGACTGGACACTGACAGTCTTCCAGGGTACAACATAAAAATGTGACAGGAAGGATTTGTCTGGTTTGTTTCACTGTGGTTTTTTTTCATTGCAGATTGGAATCTCACATTTGAAGCACCAGGACTGAAGATTACTAAGGACTGATCACCCTTTGATTTCCTATCAGGTCAGCCGTCCTGAGTCAGAAGTATGATCAGAATACATTTCACCCCAAATGTCAAAAAGTGTGTGTGTGGGTGTGTGTGCATGCGTGTGTGTGTGTGTGTGTGAACCTGGAGGCAATTTGGATGTAAATAGTGATGCAAACCAAATTGCTCTACTAATGGTAAGACTCCAAGTGTCAGAGCTGCAAGCTCATCAAGGGAGATTTACTTAAAAATATACAAGGCTCCAAGAATTCACCTGCCAAATTATTAGAAGAGCTCTCAAGTCTTTCAACACTTTAAGAGAGAATACAAAGGAGAAACACCATACACATTTTCTCAGGAGGTACTTTAGTGGTAAACTTTGGGAAATAAGAGATCTTGGCAAAAGTTTAAAGGGTAACATACAACCAAAACAAAGCATACCACGAAGCATTGACTTAGCACATGCTAACACATACACCTTAGCAAAATCCAGCCTATCTTGGTCCCAAGTTACCCAAAATATTAAGAAAGGATATGAAGCGAAGAAGGAATTAAAGAGAGTGGAAAAAGAGAAAATTATATCACTACCACCGGAGTCCTGTGAGAGTCCAGACTCCATGTGGCCAGGTGGCAGGTCTCAAGCAAAGAATGAGAACCCATGTTGGTGCTTTTATGTGCTCTGCCCCCCTGTGACCACTCCTCCCAGGCAGGACTCCTGGCCCACTGGCTACTCTGGGGTTCTGGCGTGGAGTGAGGGTTGGTGCTTCCACTGTGCCAGACAATCAGAGGCTGGGTTAGGGGCTCCAGGAGCTGTGATGTGGGCATCCTCCCGGACTGCCTTCCACTGACAGCTGCTCAGGGGCTGACCCAGGAAACTTGCAGTGGTTGCCTATGGGAGAAGGCATTACCTCACCTGCCTGAAATTCGTGCTGTCCCTCTCTCCTTCCCCCCTACACACACTTGAGTTGGTCCCAGCCAATAATTCATAAAATGATCCAGTGCCTGACAGTAATTCACAGAGAACAATTCTTACTAGTAAAAGCAAGGAACGTATATGCATAAGAAAGCGGACTTTTCAGGGTGCAAGCTATTTATTATGCTTGCTAGAAATAGTGCTAAAATAAAAGTGGCTACGAACACTCCAGGTTAGACACCTTTGACAAGAGTAGACACTCAATGTTGGCCTTTGTGAGCCCCCACTGATTAAACTGCCTTAAAATGTCGTCTTCCCTACTGCTTGGTTTAAGGGCAGATTGCCCCACACAATTATTATTCTCTCTGGTTAAAAGTGAATAGTTGGGAGAGGACTGAGTAATGAACAAGAGACAGTTCCTGAAGTGTCTTGGTCTTCAAAACTAGCATATTAGGCAACAGCGAGTGGTACCAGATGCACTGCTACACTCAGAAAAAAGCACTTCTTTAATCTGGTTGTGTTAGGGACAGCAGTATTGTCTGTGTTCGCATAGCACTTGTTTTTGATTAAGGCTTCCCTGGACACTAATGTTTAATGTTTAGAGGAATTGCAAATGGCTTCACAAACCACTACTTAATCTGATGAAACAAAGAAGGAATAATACAAAGGGTAAAAACGCCTCCACATCCTGCTCTCATCAGAGTATTGTGGGAAACATGTAAATAAAGAAAACAAATCAGTGCACCGTTCACACTTCATCAGCTGCCTAACAACTTGCAACCGGTTAATTGCACACCTTTAAAACGCATGTACTGGAGAAATGATTCAGAAATAAACTTCTGTAATGAGAAAGGACAGCACAGAAACACTGATTCCACACAGGTAAATTTAAGCCTTTCAATCTGACAGTACTGAAAGTATGTATTGTATGTAGTAGCAAAGTAACTGTTGGCTGTTTTATGCCAAGCATTTAATAACTATTAATCTGCAATGATTGCTCTACATTTGGTTTTTGTTGCTAATCTTTGTAAAAATTGATTCACACATAAAAGAAAGATAAGGATTTACACATTACACATAAGAATTGAATGCTAAATTGATTAAATATATTGAAGACTATCATGTGATAAGTAAAATTAGGCCGTTACTTTCACATTTCCAAATATTTAGGACCCATGTAGCCCAGTAGCTCAGTCTCAGTAAATACATCATCGCTATAGCTAGCACCAGAACATGAATTTCATACTGATTTTGGAAATCCTCAGGACTCATCACGCTTTGCTAAGCTTGCTTTAAGATGCCTGCAACTCTGTTTTACCTTGTTTGCCTTTAACAACAATGATTTAATGATCAGGATGTATTTATCTAATATGCTGATTTCCATGCTGTGACCAGTGCTAGCACAAGGACAAGAGCAAATGGAATGAAGCTGCATCAGGCGAAGTTCAGATTGGACATCCGGAAAAGGATGGGTGGGTGGTAAGTCATTGGAATAGGCGCCCCAGAGAAGTGGTCACAGCCCCAGGCCTTTCAGTGTTCAAGACACATCTGGACAACACTCTTAATCATATGCTTTAGTTTAGGTAGTTCTGGGAGGAGCAGGGAGCTGGACTCAAAGATCCTTATGGGTCCCTTTCAACTCGAGATATTTTATGATTCGACGATTCTGTTTTACTTTCTTATAATTTTTTTATAATTTGTAATATAATATG
This sequence comes from Campylorhamphus procurvoides, assembly GCA_013396655.1. Taxonomy (NCBI): domain Eukaryota; kingdom Metazoa; phylum Chordata; class Aves; order Passeriformes; family Dendrocolaptidae; genus Campylorhamphus; species Campylorhamphus procurvoides. Next base: position 107,577 of record WBMV01007610.1, on the reverse strand, counting down.
CAGTAATAAGTGGTAATAAACAGTTCCTTGTTAGGATGGAAGGTTTATGCCCTTACCATAATAATGCAATGCATTACAGGGGGATTACAGTCATGGAATAACAGGAGTGACATTGTAAGATGACACTGCAAGATGAAAACTTCAGGGCTGTAAACAAGATGCCTGCAGTCAGTTAAAAATACACTGACCTGGGAGTTGGGAGAAGCTACTTACAGGGGTAACAAAGAGAACAACTTCCACCACACTGAACCAAACCATCTTACCTGTGGACACAACTAAAAGGAGAGTATAACATCAGCAACAGAAGTAGATATTAGGAAGTTTTTTGTAAGAATTTAAACTCTTTTATTATACAGATTTTTTTTTTGTCCATGTAATAGTACTGTTTTCTTTCTCTGTAATTATTAGATCTGGACTGACAAATCTTTCATTAGCCTGCCAAGCATTTACCTACTTTGACAACACTCTTGACTTTGCAAATTATGTTTCCTTCTTTCCTATGCAAGAATTTGAGGGTAATAACTGTTTCTCAAGGAAAGTGAACACAATTAACTATTAAACTTTAGTAGTTTAAAATTAACTATCATAAGTTATTTATTTCTGCCCTTCAAAGATTATGCCAGTTTCACAGACCAATTATAAGACTTCAGGGATCATTTTGTGTATCAGTTTTTCTCTTTTTTTCCCAATAGAGAGGTCACTATCGAGTTTTACACTCTTCTGCCTGTCTGACCAACTGGAAGCAAAATCTATTTTATTCTCACCAGGTTGAGTTTCAGTATGTATGAAACATAACATAAATAGTATGTGATGGTACTCAAAAGAGTACCAACATAAAGGAATAGTCCATAGAGCATTGTAAACCAATCCAATTTTCTCTGTGTAAGTGAAGAGCCCTAAACCATAGGTAAGTGCACAGGTATTAACATCAGTCAGGGAATTTTGGTCTGTACTCCCACCAACATTTCACAAAATTTGGCACCAGCATTCTGCCAGGTCCCTGGGAACTATTGCACAGGTAGGGTGGGATGCTTCTCCTCCCATAGCAAACAACCTGTACACCTGACTGAGTCATCAATATGCACACAGTATCAATTGAGGAGCAACAGGCTCTTTTAAAAGGCGATTTATCTTTTCTTACACATCCACCCCATTCTGTCTTAGAAGGGTCCTATGTCACCTCCCTGACATAAAGGAAATTTAGCCAAAGAGTTCATATATAGATAGCTGCATTATATATATGTGGGTAGATAGCTCCCACTGAATATAAACTTCCATTTGAAAAACAAACAAACAAACATAAAAATTAGTGTAATTCTTTATTAGAAGTGATTACCTAGCAGGAGTTAGGTCCCTAGTCATGCAATGAAATGGAGATGTGTAATAATATAGTAATAGTGAAAATGCGACAGTCATATTTTTTCCAGTGTAATAGCACGTTTAAGGTTTATTGCCCTCTTTTGTGTGACACCACTGATTGCTGCCCTAGGACCATGAGTCCTTCAAGCCACAGCTGGATGATATAAAGCATTGATTGGCAATATCTGTTTAAGCAATCAGGCTTTTTCATCCTGTGCCTTTTTTCTGTGCCCCCAGGTGGTTGGATCCACCTCAGTATTTTCCTTCAAAACACAGCTTCTCAGAACTGGACACTCAACACCACTCAAACATTCATTTCTTTACTACATGGAGGAAGATAAACATGCCTTAAATACTCTACAGATAGTTGTATTCCCAAACATGTGGTACTTAATTTTAACTCAAAACAGGCCTTAGGTATCTCCTAGAGATTTTCCATGCTCTTAAAATGCAAAATGAAATTATGCTGGAGGAAAAAGAATTAAATGTGCTTACAGCAGAAAGCTTGCTGCAGTCTGTTAAGAGTCTTTTAAATGGATATTGTACTGAAAAAGTTTTATGGATTGCCAAGAATTCTTTAATGGTACTCGCAATTGAAAAGTAATTGAAGAGGTGGGTGAAAAGGGCACCCTTTTTCTTTATTTCAGTCACAGATGCATCAAGGCATGGAAGCAGCAAAACATTTTCAGTACCTATCTGTTAGAGTTGAAAGCAAAAAAACATTCCTCTACTTCTAGGTATCAATGCAGTAGGAATACTTATTAAAAAGAAAGAAGAAAAAAAAATATAGTGCAAACACTGGTAATGCATCATTTGCAGCTGGAAACTTCTCTATCAGCTTTGAAATATTTCACTTTATACACAAATAAATGAAGAGTAAGAATGGGCATTTCCTGCTAGTTGTTTAGCCCACACCTGATTTCAAAATGAAGAGAACTGATGAGCCATGATTTGATCTTGAGAGGTTTACAGCAAAAGTCTTTAATCTGAAAACAGTTTCAGCTCAAGAGTTTAGCGTGAGTTTTCATAATGTCAGATTCAAATGCATGCAAATATCAATGCACATTCCCATAAGGTGCTGTTCTAACATTACAATTGAAAGTACAATATTGTGTTTTGCAGCAATATTTTTGAACCATTCATGAAGATTTCCCAGTTAAAATTTTTACATGAAAATGAAGATGATGGATACCAGTAGCAAAATAGTCTATTCCTGTGCAATGCACTGAAAAGCTCACTGTAAAATCTGAATGTGAGCATACAATTCAAATGTGTTAAAGAATGCATTAAATAAAGGTTAATCAACAACAAAGTTAGTAAGAATTATTTGATTGTAAAGGTAATGCTTATTTAAAAATGTCTCAAGGGAAAACAAAAAGGAAATAGGATAAGAATCACTGGTTTACCTTGGCTAGCAAATGTGTTAGCATTATACCACACATTTCAGAAAACAAAATCGCACTAAAGCTAATCCTATTTTTTTTGTGAAAATGTTTGAATCATTAAAAGCAATAACCATTGCTGAAAAGTTCAGATTTGATGAGAGGCTGTGCATGTTGTGTTTGGAATAATGAGTAACAAGTACGTATACATAAGTCAAGAACCTCATACTAAAAATGGTCTTAGAGTCTGTCTTCCAATTCAGTTCATTAATAAGAACTCATATTTTCTTCTAAGATAGTTGACTCCTATCTCAAGAATGTGGAAATATTTTACCTCTGTAAAAAGATGTGGTCACATTACAGACAACTATGCATTCATAATTTCATAGCTGAGCTTCAAAGTCAAGATCATTTCAATTATAAACAATTTTATATTTGAGCTTCAAAATAACATTTTAATAATAAATTGCAAAACACTGCAGAATGTCAAGCAGAGATTTTATATTGTGTTGTGACAGTCGCCTGACTAGTAGAAGTCTCTTCCAGCACCTAGTTAGGGACTCCCTGAGCCAGAGGTAGTTTCTATGTGTGTGATAACTTTTAATGGATTTCTCTGTCATTAATTTGCCCACTGACTCTGGAAGGTACATGAACTATCTGGAAAAACCTCCTGCATTGGACTATCCTGACATCTGCACCTGCAACTGATAGAAACAACAAAACAGAGACTGAAAACACAAACCCCAGTGTATTTCCTGCACTAGACAGGAAAAAAGCACCTTGTCCCGCTTTTGGCTGGGGTAGAGTTAATTGTGTTCTCTAGTGGCTGGTATGGAGCTGTGTTTTGGATTTGTGATGAGCATGGGTTTGCTAATATAGAGATGCTTTTGTTATTGCTGAGTAGGGCTTATACAGAACCAAGGCCTTTTCTGCTTTTCATACTGCCCTGCTGGCGAGAAAGTTGGGGTTTCATGGGAGGCTGGGAAGACACACAGCCAGGACAGGTGACCCAAACTGACCAGAGGGATATTCCAGACCATATGATGTCATGCTCAGTATAGAAAGTGGAGGGAAGAAGAAGGGTGGGAGGACCTCTGGAGTGATGGCATTTGCCTTCTCAATTCATGCCTATATGTGCTGGGCCACTGTCTCTCCGGGAGACAGCTGAACACCTGCCTGCCCATGGGAAGCAATGAATTAACTCCTTGTTTTGCTTTGCTTGTGTGTGTGGCTTTTGCTTTTCCTAATAAACTGTCTTTATTGCAACCCATGAGTTTTCTGGCTTTTACCATTCCTATTATCTATGTAATCCGGCTGGTGGGACAGTGAGCGAGGAGCTGCCTGGGGTTAAATGATGCCCCACCACTGGAGGCAGGACTGGAAGTCAAATACAGCCGGCTCGGATGCTCCATGGCCCTGTCTGACATCAGTCCTGATGAAATCTGGTATGCACTAGGGAAACTGATCAGTTGAACAACAATCAGCTGCCCTTTGTCTGGATTACAATACAATTTACAGAACTGGTTTCTACTGAGATATTATGCAAGAACTCCCAACATTATGTCATGTACGCCCAATTACCAGAAAATGGCCACAACGGTGGAGTCCCTGCGTATTTGGAACTCCATCCTCTCTGATTAAAGCCCCGGCCGCAGCAATCCAAAGGCTTCGTGGTCTGGGGGGGCCTCCTGTAAACACGGGTGCTGGAAGAGGACCAGACCATTCTCGCCACGCCATTCTCGCGCCGGGCCTGGCGCAGCAGGGCCCGGCCCGGCCCGGCCCAGCACAGAACAGCACGGCACGGTACGGCCCGGCACAGATCGGCCCGCCCGGTCCGCACCGCGGTGCCGCCGCCGGGGCTCCCCGCGCGCTCCCCGCCCGGCCNTTTATGGGCATGTGCTGAGTGTATCCGTCTGTGTGGATACCGACATGCCACCTCCCAGTGGGAAGGCACTGGATTAATCAGAACTGGCGGGGCCCGCCTGTCCGGCGGGACGGGCTGGGGAGGCAACCCGGGTCGTGCTCCCGGTCCGGACTGAGTGCAGTTCTTAGTTAACACACTTTCCTGGTGTATTAAGTGTCTCTCAGATCTGTCTTACGAGGAACACAGTTAATGGCGCTTACCTAGTATCCTGGTGGAATGGTTCTCCTGTTATCCTGCATCCTGGACATCTGAGAGAATTTT
>WBMV01007610.1:0-102628 GCA_013396655.1 Campylorhamphus procurvoides | reverse complement strand
TTTGGTTTATAATTGTATAACCTGTCTTAAAGTGGCTGCTTTTCCTACATCTGTTTTTTGCCCTTCACTCTGTTCTTAGTCAAACACTTCTCTGTATAAAGACAGCAATGCTTGAAGCTGCAGAGTTTTAGCCGGTTCCTAGACATGTGCCTTCCTCTTTTAAGGAAAATCACTTTTTTTGGAAGTTGGTGGAAAGCTTAAATAGAAAAAGTGCAGCTGAACAACAAGTTGACTCTAACCTTATAAAATCTTTTAATTAGCCCGTATTCCATTGAAGGTTTGTTTGTTTTTTTCATCACATCATTGCTGTTTTATGGAACTGAAATTAATTGAGCACACCGAGATACCAAAAAAGGCAAAGGTGATCTAGGAGAGCTGCTTTACATTCCTCTAAATAACGTTCTTTTACCAGCACATTTTTATTTTCTTTTTCTCCGCCCAAAGCATATGTCATACATACTTATTCATTGTTCAGCTAGGAAGAAAATAGAAATTTTCAACAGAATATACTTGGAAGACAACCTTAAATGAAATAATTAAGCTTGATTTTTCCATTATGTGGCTTTGTAACTTACTCCATGTGCATCCTTTAAAAAAATGTAACATTTTTAACTACCATGTTTGTGAGATTTTCTATTTCACTTACTTTCAAAATTCAAGAGTCTTCTGTTTAACTTGTATGTTGTTACCAAAATAAATTTTCTGCTGGAATTGGTGATAAATAACTATACATATGGTATAGTAGTGGATGGCATCCAGATCCATGAGAATTTAATCATGATGAACAACAATTTTAAAGATTAAAATCATTTCACAGTCACAGTTGGAATTTTGTGTTGAGAACTTTATAAGTTGACCAGCGTACCACAGATTTCAACTATGTCTGGAAACCTGTATCCTTAAGTTTGTTGTTTAGTTGCTTTGTTTATTCTTGAGGCCTAAGAAATTTATATGGCAGTTAAAGTCAAAAATTCCAGACTGAAAATCAATATGGTGGGGAATGATTGTTACAGACTACACTAAGTATGCCCTTAACAAGTCCCACAGTGGCCTCTAATGGTCCAGGATAACCTGAGTTGTTAAAATAAAGGAAGTTATTTTTCGAGGGCACAATTTTCTGTATAAGTTTATACATTTAGTTTATTGATATGGCACAGAAAGTAGATAGTAAGTAGTTGGCTCATCAGGCCTTCCTGCTGGATTCATGGGAATGGTCTCTGGGGAGTCAGTTCTAATGTCCCTGCTTTGAGCAAGCATACACAAAGCTGCCTTTTGCAATAGTTGTGGGAGAGCTAGTTATTTTTGTAAAGTATGCTAAAAATTGAAAATACCTTTCAAATGTCAAATATGTCTTCTATTCTTATTTTTTTGCAATTATTTGTTCATGCTGTAATAAATATTATTGTCAGTTATTTTCTTATATACTCAGTGCATATTTGCGTACTTTAAAGATTCATAGCTGAGAATCTTCTTTCTTGTATTCACTTGATTTTCCATTAGACTAGAAGAAACTTCTCTGTTCCCTACTAAACTTATTGTTCTTAACCCAATGGTAAAAACTTTTAGAAGAATTTGTTTCTGAAAATATTCATCTTTGAAGTTGAATTCTGTTAGGCTGCTTATTGAATGTTATATGAATACTTAATATTATGTATTGTGGTTCAGATTGAGTATTCCTTTTGCTGTTGTTTTTGCCTAAATCTGATTCTGGATAATCAAAACTAACATGGCAGTTTCGTGGTATTTGAAGGAATCCAGGGGCTTGACTAGATAAATGTGCAAATTAGTTTAAATTCAAGGGTTATGCTATTCCTGGAGGTTATATTAGTTTACAAATTCTGTGAGTTTTGAAGCAACTTGTCATTTATGCAGTCTACTCGAGACCAAAACATAACAGCAGCGAGTAGCTGTTTGTAAAGGACACTTATAATAAATTTATAAAATTAACTTACTTTGTATGCATTGAACCTTCAGGCTGAAAGCAACACGGAACTTTCAGTGGAAAGAAGCTAAATATGTTATGTTGCTCTCTTAAGTGATTTCCAAAATTGATGTAATTTAGTATTTTCCTTTATTTACAATACTTATTAATGAATATTAGTTTATTTGAAGATGGAGAAACATGAGTAAAACCAAACACTGTAACTTTCATGCTAGAAGAACTGATACTCTGTCAATCACCTGTGTGATAGTACTTGGAACGTATTGTATTACATCTAAAGTTTAAGTGCTCTGAAAAGATCTGATTTGTAACAATAACTGATTTATTTTTAATTGCACTTCTTTTTCTTGATGCTTGTATGTATAAAATGGAATCCCAAATAAGATGTCAGAGCTGAGGGGTGTCTGATTACTCTCCATCCTGAACTACTTGTAAATTTGATTGCTGAGACTAATTTCAATGTACAGTTTTATTTTCTTCCAGTTTTGCTTTAGTTTTGAAGAGTGAAATGTTTTGTTTGGAAATAAAATATTGTCCATGAGGGTGAAATTTGTGTACTTGAGACACAAAATGAATTAGTAAGAATAAATAATATGAATTTCTTTCTGGTTACAACCAACATGTGAACTAAGCCATTGTACATGAGACATCCCAGTGATGGGATTTAGTAATATTAAATTAAAAGAAGAATCAGTTTCACATTAAATTGTTGGGGTTTTTTTTGTTTGTTTGTTTTTTTCCGCAGGAATAATTCTGTGATAGATTATATTGCTGAGTGTTGTAGTATGAACTTTTTTATTTGGTTTGTGAACTGAAAGCTCATTATGTTGATCTGTCTTTTTCTGCTTCTGGGAACTTCTCTGTATGTTATAACTCTGAGAAGATTACAGAAATGGATTTTTATTGTTGTTTTTCTTTATTTATTGTGGTATAGTAGAAAAATCTGCATATTTCATAGTGATGGGAGTTATTACATAGAAAATGTAATTGCTTTAATTCAAATTAAGGCATAAGAAAATGGTACAAAATGGACTTGAACCTAACGAAATCTACTTTGTATTTGAAACAAGCAAAACATCTAGGCATCAGGACAAAATGACTAACTTCAAAGAAAGAGAACAATACAGCATACATGTGTAGTTGCTGGAATTACTGATTAGGTTAGGATTTGTTGTTTCAATGACACAACAGTCATTTCTGTGACCTGTGACATTTCCAAATTTGCAATAGAGTGCTGTTCTTTACCGTCTGTGTGCTGGGAGTTACGGAGAGAGTAATATGATGGAGGAATAGGGTGAGCAAAACCTGTGTGCAGAATATAAACACTAATGAAGTAGACATGTTACCAGGCATAATAGATATAATACCAGGATGGAGTTGTCTTTATTGAAGGATAAATGAGAGCTCCTGCGGGAACAAGATAGTATTTTTAAATGAAGACTTAGATGCATTGATCTATAGTGATTATTTTAACTGAAGACTTACATGGGCTAGTCTATTTTGATTCTTTTGTGGCTGTCATATCTGTGTGCATCAGCCCATACTTGGGTAAATTTATGTGATTTAAATCAGCCTACTAAAAAGTCTGCATACTTGTACACTTACAGTAATCCCTGTAATGTAGAAGTTACTGTAATGTACAACCGAAGTGGGAAATGAGTCAGCCTGCATGGCAGTAGTTAGCTCAGGCCTTGTATCATGAAAGATTGTAAAAAGATCACACAAATTCTGATACTGGGCAGCATCCTGTTCATCATGATTGTTAGACCAGGTATAACCTTGTCTTCAAATTCAACCAGTCTTAAAATTTTTCTGCTCAGTTTTATGCATCATAGGATGCAGGAAAATTGGGCTCATTCATGTGTTGTGGTATTTTCTATCATGAAAGTCTTTGTTTTCAAAATGCATATGCCTAAATTCTAGTGTGATGCTCTTATTGACTTACAGAAGAATGCATATTGTGTTTGACAGTTGGTTATTTCAACAGATTATGGAACTATATATATATATATATATATATATTATAGTTACTGATTCCTGAACAAGATGAAATAGGTAATTTCAAACTAACATAGCAATCTTGGCAGAGTAGGTGTTTCGCATCTAGGCTGTAATTCCCTCCTTCCTGTTCCCTTGCATGACTTTTTGTAGAAGCACATCAGGGGCCATTCTATTTCCTTTGTGCATGACTGCTAATACCTTGTTTTTGTAGCTATTTTTCCTATCATACCTCTGTGGGTAATTTTTAAGTACCTGGGTTTGCAAATATATTGTAACCTGGGGCTTTCTGAATTACTTGATGATTTTCTGCAGGCTGTTTGATAAACAGTGTCTTCTAATGTGCAGGCAAGTACAAGAAAAAATAAACATTTTATACATAGAGAACTATCTAAATAGCATCTCTGCTCCATATGTTGTAGTACCCACAAGAGGCTCATTATAATCCCTGGACCTTTTGTGCACCAAATACTTCAGTCCAGATAATGCTGTGCTCCATCTGCCTTAATCTCTGAGCTGCACAATGTGAAATTCTTAATGCTTTGACCTGCTTTATGCTAGCATTTTTGAGCTTGGATTTTTCTTGTCCATGTTGCCATTTCAAACAAGTTTTCAAGGTTGTTGCTTTCAAGCTTGTCAGTTTTACTGAATGATTCTTTTGGGGGTTTTTCGTTGTATTTTTTTGTTTGGTTGGTTGGGTTGGGGTTTGGGGGGGGGTGTGTTTGTTTTTGAGGGGTTGTGTTTTGTTTTATTTTGTTTTCCTAAACCAAGTGTAACTTACAAATATTGAAAGGTGTAAGCATCTCTAAAATATTTTTTGTCTGTTTGTTTGTTTGTTTTTTTGTGGTTTTTTTTTTTGTTCCATCTTTGAAGTGTTGTGATTTGTTCATCTTATTCAAGGTGTCACTGACTGGGTAGAGATCTGGACATAGGTGTTGGTGAATTTATTTTTTTCAGCAAACAATATTTTACTTGCTTCTCTGGCATTTAAATCTGCTGTCAGCATAAGCCAGATACTGCTCTGTATTTCAAAATTTCGATCCAGAAACATGATGCTCTTAAAAACTGCAGATGTTTTAGAAATCTCTAAGAGCAGAATATAATTTCCAGGAGTGATAGCAATCTAATGTTTTCTTTATTTATAAACAAATACTCCATCCAGAATTTTTTCTTTTCATTTTAAAGATTTTTGTTGTGTCTACCCTTTACTACTCTAAATTCTTTCTTATGACTGCAGTAAATGCTTATAATTACTTTTTCCTCCTTCTTTTGTCCTATAACCACCAAAGTATAAGAAAAGACAGCACTGAATATATTAATCAAACAGTTGAGGATTATGCATTCATATGTACAGTTACTGGTAGAAGATAATGCTGCAAACTGCCTTTCTGCTGCTTAAGTTTCAGCTCTTTCCCTTGGCAGTGCAGGACAACTTGAAGCCCCTCATACTGAAAGAGTGATGACTAACCTTCCATTTACTGGTAGTTGGATGGTGAACTATTGTGTCAGTAGTTGCTTGGCAACTCTGCATGTGCACATACTTATCCAATGGTAAATGCTTGTCTGTGCTTTTTGGAGGGGAAGGGTTATGAAATAGACCTGGCAAAAATGTGCACACTATTCCATGAGACACTGGTGTGTAGCAACTTACCTTTGTGTTAAAAATGTTTCGTTATAAGAAAGTTTAAAGACAGATTGTTTTCAAATAGTTCTTCTCAAATTGTTTAAAATGTGTGTGCATATTTTTGCTGTCTTTTGGGAAGAGAGGCTTCTACAAGCCAGCTCAGCATCTGTCCTGGAGAAAAGCTAGGAAGCATCTGTCCTTTGCTGTGGGAAGTGGGGAAACAGGAAAAGTTCAGAATATAGCATGTGGCTGTAAATGAAGGATTCATCATCTTGGTGTAGATGGAAGATGAAATCAGTGGTTGATCACTTGCCTAGTGGAGGGAGGAGATGAGAAAATAAGTAAATACATTCAGGGCATGTAGAGAAGTCCTTCAGCACATCAGCAGTTTTTGGCTTTGGTGGATTTGCAAATTGATTGCTTTTGATTGCTGTTGATGCTTTTCCCCTCTTGTTTTTTTTTGTACTGTGCCATGTGATGCTGCATGTGTCCAAACCCACAAAAGTAGGACTTTAATTCCCAGCTTTGTCTGTAGCTACTTAGTATTGCTGGTGTTGCTTGTCCAAGTGATGTACTGAGGATGTAGCATTTTGTCTTAACAGTTTTAACCTGGCTGCTAGATTCTGTGTCACTATTAATTAGCTTGTAGTTCTAGGAGCATGTGGTTGGTTTCCTGTGGATTGGTTGACCAATTACTTCTCTTCAGACACTAGATTTTTCTGTAGATACCAGCATGGGGCTTTTGCAAGAAGTCTGTAACCGGATCTGTTGATGGATCTAGTAGAATGGATGGAGTGAATATTCATGTTTCACTGTTAATGAAAAATAGGTTTGACTGAGGAATTTAAAGAGAAGTAAATTCTTCTGATTTCTTAAGGGTTTTTTTAAAAAAAAAATCCCAAGTCAGGCATACTGTGATACATCTGTCAGGGAATGTCTTTCAGCTCAAGGAGTGACTGCAGAGAACATGGTGGATATGTTTGTGGCTAAGGTCTCAAAATGGTGTTGAGTGAAGGAGGTCTGAGATATGCCAGACCTCATAGCAGAGGAGTAGATTTTCAGCTAGAACACTCAAGAAGCAAAGTTCAAAGTGAGTAGGTTGAGAGAAGGGTATTAAGGTGTATGAAATGGTGTAGTTTGTTAAAAGGTAGACAAAAATCTAATTTTTAGAGATTCTATTTTTATGTGGCATATTCCTAAAAGTCAATCTGTGCTGATTGGGGCAATAATCTCTTTTGATGGACTGATTCTAAGAACAAGTTCTTAAAGAATAAGCTGAAAGTAAATAATTTCACCATTTTTCTTGAATTGATGAGGTTTTTGTTCTGTTTCACAACCTGCTTAACGACCCATTTCAAATAATTTGTAAAAGTTGATGCAAATTGAAAATGTTGTCATGAAGTGTTCAGAAAGAAAACAACTGAATTACAAGCATTAAGGGTATTTAGACTTATGCAAAATTGAACTTATGAGCAAGTTATAGATAATGAAATATTTCTACTGAAAAAAGTTAAACCTATGTGAAGGTGAATGTTAGAAGTAATAGTATAGATGTTCCTGTCTTTTAGAAGACGGATCTTGTATTTGCAAAGCTATTAATATCTCTGAAGAATTTTAGTGAAGAATACGCTGATGACTTACTTTGTAGAACTGTGTTTCCTCTCTTAAGTGTAATTCTTCATGAAATTAAGAAGCTGTATCTGTGACAGAAATAGTACTTTCAGTAATTTCATCAGTGATTTGAGTTCACATTCTGCATACAAATAGTTAATAACTTCCATGTTTCTGAAAATGCAACAAACAAAAATCGATTATATTGTGAAATTCTAAATATTCTGTTTTTAAGAAGATTGAATGAAACTGCATATATGTCTGTTTTCCATTATTTTAATTGAAAACAATTCTTTGTTCTTGAACATAAACACACTGAAAGACTCAAATTGGGGCTCAGTCTGTTTTCTCCTTTTGTCTGTTGGAATTATGAGTGACCGAGGGAGCAGGGACTTTACAAACTGATCTTGTAGGAGGGAGCTACCAAGAATTCATGAGGCGGAAGCAGCAGTTTAAAAGGGAGTTGTCAGCAGGTGAAGGGCAGCATTTCTTATAATGAAACTGCAGTTACGTATAATAGTCTGGTACCTTTGCAGCAGTACCTGGATATTCAGCTTCCTTTTCAGAGGTATAACTGATACAATCAGCAACTTGTGTTTCAGTGTACTTTGTAGGTATTTTCCAAGCATGTTCAGTGGTTCAGGCCTAAATAAGTAGATGGGAGATAGAATAATACATGGTGAGTTGGAGTGGAATCATTCCATGTGTCATTACTTAGCTGCTCAGCCTGCCAATACGCTTTTTAACTTTGTGATGAAGTCATGAACAAGTAGTCATTGTTACAGTGTGTCCCTGTGACATACGTGACAATTTGAACTGATTTTACCTGTTTGCAGTTACCACAAGTGTGGAAATGATGCATTTGTGCCTTCTCATGTGCATGTATTTAGTAAAGAAAAGCTAATGTGTTGCAAATAGCCTTTCTTTATTTACCACAATCCGCCTTTGGGGATCAGAAATTATTAATTACCAGTGTATGGACAGAAAGTTATTTACAATTATTTTTTTTTCTAAAATGCATAATAAGATTTCATCTGGTTATATCTGGCACAGGATCACAAGAAATTTTCAAATTAGCTAAAGGGCAAATTTCAAGTATTAAGCTGTTCTGTAGAATAGACTTTTAGATTCTGAAGATTTCTGGTTGTTTTGGTTCCCTGCCCTGCCCTTCTGCTCCTCCCCCATTATGTGCACACTTTTTTGTTTTTCACTGTGGATATTGTGAGGCCCTAACAGATAATAAATTTATTCTTAATTGTCCATGTTTAATTGCTACATGTTAATGTTAACTCAAATTTGTTTGTTTGGTTTTTTCCCTTCATGTTTTTCAGACTATGGCACAGGCCCAGGGTTTGGGGAAGAGATATGTTAAAGCCTTTTTTAGAGGTTTCTTTGTTGCCGTTCCTGTAACTGTGACTTTCCTTGATAGAGTTGCCTGCGTTGCAAGAGTGGAAGGAGCATCAATGCAGGTATTGCTGAAAATATAATTTGTCTGTCAGGAAATTAAAAAGCAACTCTCCACTGACAATAGCAAAGTGGAAAAAATCTTTTTCTCAATTGTTATTAAATGATAACATTGTAGTGTGAAATAATTTAATTTCTACTTTGTTAAACAAATACTTTTGTGATGTGAAAGAACATCTTTTGAGAACAAAACTTCCCAAAATTCTGTCTCAGTAAAAGGAAAATGTATGAAGAAATAGTGATAAAGATATATTGGTTTGATACCTTCCTAGATGTTTAGGAATATTTGGAGCAATGCCTTTTTTCTCTTGGAATTGAACTGATGACTCACAAAGAGGCTTTAATAGCCTCTTTATAGTAACTGTAAGGCAAAACCATTTCTTGCTATGCTTACTCTTACTAATGAACATATATGGCACCACTGCAGTGAAGAATACTGAAAGTAGAATAAACATAATATTAATACCTATGCTTATCAGGACACAGGTTCAGTGTTTTCACTTTGATTATACTGCAGTTTTTACAGTGTAAGCAAATAAATATAAAAAGGCTGTGTAACATTTAAACAATAAATACTCATGATACTGAACAGCTACTTTTCCTCTGGTTTTGGGACATGAGAAAGATATGTTTTAATGTAGTTATCCAATTTCTATATTGTTACTTTGCATTTTAGGTGATATGCAGTGCACATTGCTGTGCATCACCACTGATAACCATAATGTATTTTGTTCCAATGATGTGACATTCCAGTTAGCAGACACTAAGAATTTGAATCTTGGTTGTCAAGCCCTCTTTTCTGATTATCTGGGTACGCTCAGAACCTTGAAGAGAGTTTTCATAGCAATCAAGACCAGCTGCTAGAGTTTGAATTGTGCAGTATTTACACAGACAAAACTTGGGCTAGATTCTGGACTTTGCAGATTTCTGTTTAAAGCTATAAAAAGCTTGTAGGGATCTAGAGGCACATGGAACATTCAAGATGCAGATGCATATTGGATTTTCTGGGTTTGGTTTTGTGTTTTTGTTTATTTGATTTTTGTTGTTGTTTTTTGCTAGCATGGCCTGAGCATTTAAATTTTGAGGTGTTGTTTTTTTAGCATGACACATTGCCTTTCATTGTTTGCTCTTTTCTGTCTCTGACCTAGTGTTCTGTTTAACATCCATTCTTGCTTGATAGTTTTATCTCAGCAGTTGGAAAGAAATTTTTTTAGATTTTCCCTCTCCACAAGTTATTGAGCAACTCTGGTCAATACCTCAGTTCTGTGTTTTCTTGAAAGTCGAAGTTTCAGGTGTTTGGCATACTCTGGGATTGTTCTGGAGTGTTGCTTCTCTAGGCACTTGAAGGGCGTATTGTTAACTGCAGTTTATCCATGGAAGATTTGAAAAGCCCCACGGTTATTTGCTCAGATTTATTCAACCTGACAAAGAAGGATATGCTCTCTTTGTAGTGGCAGGGCAAAGCAATATATATTCACTGGATGATTAAAATCGAACTTGTCCCTTGCTGTGTCTGTTGACTAAATATTCCCTCTGTTGATTGAAGTATGGCTAGCTTGAAAGCTGACATTTGTAATTTAACTGATATGTCAGTTCTCTGGTTTTATCCTGAACTGTAGCACTAAAAGAGAAGTTTAAAACAAACTTCTATTCATATGGAAGTTTTCTAGATTACAAAAAAATAAAAATCCTAGTGCTTTTAATAAGATACTAATTTCCTTGCCAAGATTTATTAGACATCTAAATGAGTCTGACAGGAACATAATTATAAGGAATATATCCCTCTCTTGCAGAGTAGCTTGAAGGACTACTGGTCATCATGTGGCAATTCTGTCTGTTCAGTTTGTTCTTTGATCTATGCTGAATGTATCTGAAAGCTATGGGTATGAGGGAGGGTAAAGTTCAGTCAGTTTGTAGTCATATATCCTTCAATGACATGCTTCCAATGATACCTTATTGTCTCAATTAGAAGACATCATTATAAGATTTCCAAGAATTTGTTTGTAATAGACCTCTAAAATGTCTAGCTGGCTTTGTGTACTCCTCACTGTGGCTCCTGCTGAGCCTGAAATTAAAAGTTTTGTCAAGAAGCAAGAAATAAATCTCTCTGTGTCACACACACTCGCCTTCTCTTCTTCTCTTTTTCTTGCGTGCTCCCTCTCCCTGCTCACTTTCTTTTTGTTTTGAACCAGCCTTACTGCTGCTTCATAGTTACTGACAGTATTAATACTTTCTGACACCTTGGCAAGCATGCTGAAAAAAGTTTCTAGTGAAAACACAAATTTTCTGATTTATTCCTAATCAGTTAAGACAGACTTCATGCATGCCATTGTCTCAAGCTGATTTTGTGTTCTACAGTACTTTCAGCCACCTGTCATAATTCTTTCACTTGTGCTGACTTTAATATCTATGTGTATGAACTCCAACCTACAGGGGGTAACAGTGAACCTTTGCAGCTTATAATTTTAACATTTTTTAACATTTAAAAAAATTTTCAATTGTTTAATTTAAATGTTTCATTACCTTCTTTTTCGATGCTGGGGTTTTTCAATTCTCACGAGGTGGTTTTGTTGCTTAGGATTTTACAGGTAGATGTGCTCATCTAGCATTCTGTTAGTAATGGGTTTCAAGTGAGTTGTAATCTGTTTGCAACATTAAATGTAAGTGACAAAAATAACTGGTAACAAGATTTCTTAATTGCTTGTTGTGGATTTTTTGTGTGACTCTTGTGGTTCTGGCTGTATACTTTAAAATGTTACTATATGAACATCTTGATATTGATTTATGTTGGTTTTTATTGAGTTTCCTTGCTTGTCTGGTATTATGAACTCCTCATACATAGTGATGTGGAAAATGGAAGCCTCTATGGATATATAAAGTTGTAAATTCATTAAATCAGATGGACTGTTTTCGAGTGAAAGAGATGAAATATGACAGCATATGTGCAGCTTTATGTGGAAGTTCTGTTGCAAACAGTTCAATACCAAGGATTATAGCAAGTGGCCTAACCAGTGATCTCTGACAAAGCCCATTTGTTTCAGCAGCAAACATTATTGAATGTTCTATTCCATTATGCATAATAGCAGTTGTAATTATTCTGTGGCAGTTTCTCCTAACTTTATTATTAGGATTACTGTACCTAAGCCTGTAAACTCGTATGAATATTCTTTGTGTTCCGCCAGCTACAAGCAAATAAATTGTGACCATCACTGGCAGCATAACAACTACCAAGCTAATTGTTGTTTATAGTAAAAGGGCATTATTTTACCCCCCTACTTATGGAACCTCATGTCCTGTGAGGCTTCGTCACATAGCTGGGGATCTCAATTTGTATGCTTTTAACATTAGATTAGTAAGTGATTGGAAAAAGTGAAAAAGTTTTGTGGCTTCTGCATCACAGTTTAAATTAAGATCTGTGTGGCTCTTTTGTAGCAGGCTATTATGCCAAGAACTTGAGCAAAAAAGTTATAATGCTCCAAGCTAGAAGAAGGAAGAAGTCCCTGTACTATTTTGTTTCTTATAAAGAACCCTTGTGAGCCTATTTGTTGACAACTTTTTCAGAAACTGCATTTTGGTTTTGCTACACATGAAACCTTACTACACTATAATGGGGAATAAGTTGTATTATTTCCATACCTTTTTTTGTAGAATCACAATTTATATTATTTGTGAGAGAGAAAGCTCACTGAAGGATTTAGATTTTCTTCTTTTTTTTTTATTTTTAATAGATAAAAGAATTGTTGATGTAAAATTACAGACTCCTAGTTGTCCTTACCTTTGTTCTGACAAAATTGTATTCTTGTCTGTGCATTTCTTAGGTTGTTTTGTCAGAAAGAAAAAAACCCAACACTGTCATATTTTTCTAAAAATGGTTCTAATGTATAATGAGTTTGATATCCAAGATGAATGTCAAAACCATGTTAGCTACTGTTAAAAATGCATTTCGAGTGCTTTAAGTTAAAAAGATTATGCAATATCTGAATTTATTTCAATTCTGAAGCATTTCCGTTGTTTAAATACAGAAAACAGTAGGAGTCAACTGGAATAATGCAACTAGGGCAATGCTGTAACTACCTGGTGTATTTCTGTGTAAGATTAAGGTACGGTAGATTTACTTGAGAGGAAAAGTCTGTGAACACTCATGTAAATATTTTCTATCTTTTCTAAGTATCAGCTGTGAAATACATCATCTTTTGGAGCAATGGTTGTAAAATTTTAATTTGTTTCACCCTTTCAGCCCTTTAAGATAGATACTTTTGAATACTAAGGAGTTTACTTTGTGAGAATATACTATATGTGTGATTCCTGCTTTGTAACATTGGTCTCTGCCTTATACATACTACTGTTGTTAGCTTCTGGCCTTTATGTGCCTGCATTCGGCAAAATGAGCATAACTGAATTGTCTGTAGGTAAGTAATTTGTATGTAAATACACGATCTTTTGGTGCTATGAAGGTGGTAAATAATTTTGGAAACCCTGATTGAAAACTAACAAATATCTGCTAGCTAGCTTCTGGGTTTCATTTATTTGGTTCTTGCAGTGTTTAGAGTCTTGTAAGTCAAATAATGATCAGTGTTAATATGCTTATAGCTTAGACTTGGACCCTGTCTCTATGGATGTTAAGATGATCTGCATACTTCACTAGAAACTTGCCCATAGTCCACAGCTCAAATTGTAACTAGCCTTTTTGCTGTTGAACTCGATATATTGTGTCACATCCCCCCTTCTCCCCCTGACACGTTTATTCTTTTGATGTATCCCATTGCTTTCTGTTCCTGTGAATTACACCTACTCAGGACCCCAGCACATTACTTCCACTGGCACCTTGAAAAGTTATTTTTTGACAGGTCCGATTTCAAATAGATCTTTTTCAACCAATCTGGTTAGCAAAGAAAAGATGAAGAAACTGTAGTAAAGGGAAATCTGTGCTTCCAATTGCTTTTGAGGTTAAAAATAAATACTAAGTAGCCATCCGTATTTAGGTGTAAAAGTACTGTCAGTCTGGGGAGCGGAATCAGAGCAGTGAAGGCCTAGTGGTTCATGTGAAGGTCCAAGTTAGATTGTAAGGTGAGCACCAAAACCTTTTCCTACCAAAAAAACAAACTCAAAAAACCCCAAACAAAACAAAAAAAAATAGTCTTCTTGGTTGTCCTTTGAATTTAAGCACTAAAGGCTTAAAAGCCTTTCTTTTCACCAGGCTTCCCATAAGTATTTATCTTGTGTAATTTGATTTGCATGCATTAGTACACTGAAAGATGTGAACTACAGTTTGTCAGAAATTAATGATATTTAACATGTCATTTAATAAAGAAATATATTTTCCATAATACAAGAGATTCTTGGCCTCTTACAGTAAATGCATATGTTTTTCCTGATTTTAATGGACTTCAGTGAGAGTTAGGTGGAAGAGTCATAACAGAAATGTAGATCTAAAGATGTTTTTGGTTTCTTTTTATCCCCGTCTCTCAGCCTTCTTTGAATCCTGGGGGAAGACAAGCATCTGATGTAGTACTCTTAAATCACTGGAGCATTCGAAATTATGATGTACAGCGTGGGGACATTGTGTCATTGGTGTAAGTAATTTTGCATACATTTCAAGATATTCAAAAATAGATATAGAACCATCAGTATTTAATCTAGATTAATGAAAGTATATATATGTGAGCAAGGAACATAAAATTTTAAATAGCACATTATTGTTGTTCCCATGATCCATAAACCTCAGATGTTCAAAGAATGCATTACCAAGTTTTTACTAGAAAGGAATGCCATGCAAGATATTGTGTGATACAGCATACATATATACAAAAACTGCCAAAAACAAAGAGTTGTGAGATAAAGAGAAAAAGTACTTAAAACATTGTGGCTTAATGGAGTGTACCTTTTAAGTTGTTTGTCTATGCACTCATATTTGTGAGAAAAATAGTCTTTCATTATCAAGTAGTAATGATTTTTTTTTCCTGGAGAAATATGTCTACTGAATAAAATTTTAGATAAGATCAAAAGAATTCAACCACCTCCACAAAGGACAGATGGAGCAAAAAAAATAATTTTACATTTACAATGAGAAGGTCTATGTATCAAGCCGAAAGGTGGCAGTGTTTCACTGTTGAAATATTCAAGACTGATAGAGGACAGAAACTCCATTTCAGCCTTAACATGATATAGAAATGGAATGTCAAAGTGTGCATAACCGACACAATGATATAATACATACTCTTACTACATGCTTGGATAATTTAAGCTTAAGGTTTTAGTTTTCTAAGTGAAATACATAATATGCAGATTATACCAGAAATGTCTTTGGAAACTATATTATCTGCCTTCCTTTTTGTCATATATCTTTTCTAATTGTCCCATTTTTTTGCCTATCACTTCACTGTAGTAGTAATTTGTAAGACAATTTTTGCTACCAGCTCTTAAAGCCAACCGTCTCACATATTCTTCTTTTGTTAGACACTTAAAATATACATTATGAACTGTCTTATTCTCTGTAATGTAAAATTTTCTGTAAGTGGTCTAGCTAGAAATAATAATTTATTCAGATTTGCAGCACCTAATATTGGAAAAGGACTCCAGTTTCAGTTCATTTAATGATTGCTTATAACATTTGATTCTGCCTGTGTGTGCATCCCTGTGCCCAAGTCATGCTCTTGTGATTGTTTAAAACAGTCAATGTAACTGATTAGTGATAATAGACTGAACAGAAAATGAGCATGTTGTCTGATCAGAAAACAGGATTAATAGTTTCATTTTTGTTATAATTCTTGAAAGTTTGTGGTTCTGTCTGAGACATCTGCATTGACTTTCACCTTGCTGTATATTTGAGCATGATGAACTGGTATTTTAGATGCTGTGGAGTTTTTTTGTATGTTTGCAAAATTTTGCCTAGTCTTGAAGGCAATAGTGAAGTTCATGTACAACCACATGAAAGAAGCCACATTGTATTTATGCACTGTACTGAAGTTTTTCTTAGTCTTTGGGAAGTATATTGAATAATCAGAGAATTCAAAAAGAACTTTAAGATCAATACAAAGGAAGTTAAACAATGTAAATAGAATCTATTGAATAATTTTGATATGAAAGTATTGAAGGATATTTTATATACCAATAACAACTTTTAAGTTAAGTAATTCATGATATGGGTTTGTTAGAAGCAGCTTTGCTCTGCAACCTTATTGTATTGTAAAGTTTTTAATTGTCTTGTAAAGCTTGCAGGATGTAGTATCTGAATGCAATTTTGTACTTGTGAGTTTTTGAGTCTTAATTTTGGTATGTGAGGCTTTGATTGTGTAAACAGAATAATACTTTAATCCTTTTGATTATTTACCTATGATTCCTATAACCTGCTGGTGAATCCATAGTGAACCCGCTATATATATCCATGAATTTTACTTGGTGATCATCAGAAGAATTGGGTGGTTTAGGTAAGTCATGAACAGGGAAAGGCAGTTTTTCACCAGCTGGTGCTTTTTCTGTTTCCATCAGAAATCCAGTTGAGAAAGTGTTGGTGTGACTGAGGTGGGCAGATGGATATGTAAACCTTCTTTTGTATCCTTCTTGGCTGCTTTACATTTGTCCACTGTCTCCTCTTTGCAAAATCATGGTAGAAAGTAACTAAGAGGTTATGGAAGAGTGGTCTTTTGCATAACAAAACATTCCTTCATGGCAGCTTGACCAGGGCCATCCAAACGCTTTGCTTTCTTCTCACCATCAGAGATACTGTGTCATTCTGGATGGCTGCTGTTTCTATCACAGTTTTTAAAAGGGATTGTTGAGATCCCAGCTGGCAAAGTCCAGTGTAAATAGAGGGCCAGCAGCCAACACTTGGAACAAAGAGGAGAGTTCGTTTTGGTGGTCCTGGATGACTCAGTAGAGAATCAGTGAGCCTGTGGTTATGATTCTGACACTGCTTACAGATGCAAAAGTTTTCCTCTCTTGTCCAATCTAATCATTAATAAAGTATATATTTCTGTTATTTGCTGACTTGGATTGCAAATGAACATCCTGTCCCCAAGTACTTGATGTAGTGAGGTACTAAATGAAGACTGAGTGTGCCTCTGTAATCCCTGTCTCTGTATCTGATGTAGATGAAACCATGCGTCACAACCACAGCTGTGAAATTAGCCACTCTGTGTGCAAATATGTGCATTTACCTGGTTTTGGACATAATATTTAGAATGGCATTAGTCCTTAAAACTGTAAAATTGGAGCCAGATAAAACCAATGGAGAGAATAAGTTGGTGGCAAAGAAATATTTGTTTAATTGCAGCTTAGTGTTTTACAAATAGTTAAATCTTACCTCAGCCTAAAGGTAAGAAGATTTTTTTTTCTCTTAGCTTGAACTCATCCTTATTGATATGAGTATTGAAAGAGCTCAATGTTACATGTTGTAACTTTTGAACTCACAATTTTAAGTTGATTCAAAGCTAAGGGAAATATTTATCATTCTTAACTTGATCACTTGCTTTAGTGCTTAATTAAGGTACTGCTGTATTACTTGGACTTAAAATCAAAACAGGAATAATTTTTAACATATTAAGTAATTATATGTTATCACATGTTCCAGAACACTATCTTTACATCTCTTAAACAGATTTAAAAAGAAATTAATTTTCTTTGTTTTGTAAATACATTTATTTATCTTCAGAGAGAAGACAGTGAGTGATGTGGGACATGAGGTCATCTTTCAAAGTAAAATGGATGCATGTTTTTCAGTAACTTTTGTGTTTGAAACAGGCATTGTGTTTTGTGAGAGCTCTGCTGAGGTAGATCTGAACAGTTATATAGAACTTTATCAGATGAGTGCCAACAGCATGATAGCTGTAGCAGTATGCAGCACATTGTGGGCTGTGTAGGTCATACAGTTCCATTGGGATATATGCTGCAATGACAATTCCCAGTACTTATGGAGATAATGCTCTTCTATTGTGGATAAATGGACATTTTTGCCAACTTACCTGTGTGTAATTTGGTTTCTACTGTGAACAAATGCAGACATTGTTATAAAAAGATGCTGCTGAAAGTGATTTCTAAGTCTAGAATTTATTTTGATTGTCTTTATAGAAAACCTCATCTCCTGACTGTAAAATCATGTCCTCTTTTTATTCCAAAATTCCTTTCTTTATATAAAAAAATTGGTGCAACATGTAGAAGAACATTCTACATGTGTATGTAGAATGGGTATTTTAAGTGACAAAATTCAAGTAAGCTTTTAAATTGAAGACACAACAGTATTAATTCAGACCTTTAACATGTTTTTTTAGACAAAGAAAAGTTTGGAAATTGTCTTGTTCCTTAATTGGTTAATAGGTTTTTAACAAGGGAGTTAACAATGACTGCAGTATAGATAAGGTTGTTAGATTTTTGAATGATGAAATTCCAAGGTTTGAAATTAGAGGTTAATTTAGAGTTTGAGTTTTGTCTGTAATAGAACACCTTCTCGAAGTTGTGACTGAGAGCAGGAACCTACTTGCTGGGTAGGTTCCAGGTGTCCCTCCATTTCTAATGTAGAATGTGTTTTACGTGTAAAATAAAAATAGCTATGCTAATTTAATGTGGGGGGGGAAAAATGAGAACCAGTGCTGTTTGATCCGTACATTGTGAATGATAACATGATTTTAAAGGTTTGAACTAAATGAAAATGGGCAATATGTTTAAAAACATATTTTTAAAGGTCAGCTATAATAACAAGGAAATAAATTTTGTCAACTTCTTGTGGATTCTTACCCAGAAGTGTAATTGCTTTAAGTACAAACCCAACTTTCTACATAGAAGATTCCTTGACTTCAAAAAAAATCCAGAACCCCCAAAAACATACTTCTTATCTCCTATCCTTATTATCCTTATGAGGGATATTAAGTAGTTTCTGTCACTGCTTTCTCTGACTGTAAGATTATGCTCACACCTTTCAGTAACTCCCTCACTTTGGGTAAACTGCTAAACATTTTTGTGTAAGGTTCTGTGTGTTTGATTTTTGAAAAATCCAGTTCAGATCAGCATTCTGGAGGAAGAATCAAAGTACTGCATGTGAGGTTGTTTCTGTGGCTGTGTCCCTCATTGGTGTCTTTTCAGAAACGAGAACTGTAAAAAGTAATTGTAATAATGATGATATGTGATGGTGCAACAAGTTTCAGCCTATATATACAAATCTGAATAATCCCATTTTTAAAGGAATGTAGTCCTGTTTAGCTGATGAAAACAAGAGATTTCTCAAATGGTATGAGCTGAATGTAAACTATTCTTAAAACATCACTAATTGTAATTTCATTATTGAGACCAGCCTAGTAAAATAAACATCACTAAGAAGGTACTTATTGAAGGAACTGTCTGGAATTTGAATTAGTAATTATGAAAAAACTTTCCACTATATTCCAATAGATATGACATGAATGGGCAGTTAATGGTTCTTGCATTATTTTTAAGAAAGCTTCTTTCTGGACAACCTTTTACAAATACCTCTGCCTGACCTTCTTAAGTCTTCCAATTTCTATTCTATTTTTGTTTGTACTTAGGTCTCTGTACCAAGTCATCTGTCTTCTGGCAGGTAGGACACTGCAAAGGAGGTTGTGCTGACACAGAAGCTAAATAATCACTTTAGTTTCTGTGCCTCAATGACCTCAGAAAATCTTTTCCTATTCTGTTCTCCTAGCTGGGAAAAAAACTTCTCACACCTTTTCCTGCTAAAAGTCAATCGTAGTTCTAGTTTTGTTATCTGTGTTACAATCTATTCTTAGTGTAGATACGTATTATATATGTGTTAATAGTGTTAGTGAAAGAAAGACTTGCATCTTCTATTTATAAGTGAAATCCATTTTCTAAGGAAACTTTTCAAATACTGTACTGTCATCCTTGGTTTTATTATGAATGCTCAGGATGGGTTTAAATAGGCAATTTTTGTAATACTGTGGAAGCTGAGCAGTTGTGGAGGAGAGATCTTGTTGCAGTTAAAGTTTTGGTTATTTGATTTAAAGTCTGTGGATAGGAGGAGGAAGTTTACAAGATTTGATTGCAAGAATCACTGCTGGAAAAAGTCTGGCTAGAAATCTTGAGACCAAAAAGTAACATATATGAATGTTATGGTTTGCATACTCTTTAGTGGTCAAATTGCAATTTGGACAAATAAACATAACTATGTGTTATTTTGATAAAGTTAATAATGTGGAAGTCAGTGGCCTGGGCCATTTGTGCAAGAGGTGCTGGTTGATTGGGAAGGTGGCTGTAATGTTGTATGTAGTGCCAGGGGGAACTTCATATCCTGATTGATGCTGATGTTATCAGTCTTGCTACTGAATTAAGTACCTTGCTTTTGAATTAAGAAACAAATTGTTGCTTGCTGAATATTTATTACAGTATCCATTAGAATAGTACATTGCAAGTTTGCTAAAACCCCTTCATTATTTATTGATTTAAGCTTGTTGGACAAAACCAGACATAAACCTTACATACATTAAGCTAATGTAATCCAGAATGTGGTCAGTTGTTAATTAAATAATAATAATAAGAAATTGTCATCCTCTCACAGCACTGTATGTAAGATAAAATTTTTAAATTACATCAGGAACTTGATAGGATATACATGTTGCTATAAGATCATCAATTTTGGCTCTAAAGGGAACTGTTGAAATTTAATAACAGACCATTATCTGAGTAATTTATTTTTTTTTAAATCCTGTTAGAATCCCATGAAGAAATTTGACATCAAGGTAGTCATTAGACTGTTTAAAATGTAAATTCCTGTTAGTTAGTAAACAGTTTAATCTTAATGGCTGCTCATAAGATAATTCCATCCATTTCTGTATGAGGCATTACGGTTACCATGGCTGAATGGTACAACTTTGAAAAACTATAAATCATTATTGCTGTATCTTTTGCTGGTAGCTGTGGGTTATTTCGTTTGTTTGTTTGTTTGTTTTTCTCTTTGTTTTTTGTTGTTGTTTGGATTGGAGTTTTGTTTTGTTTTTTCCCCCCTGCATATAGGCTTTGTTTTTCATTTAAAATGC
This sequence comes from Campylorhamphus procurvoides, assembly GCA_013396655.1. NCBI lineage: Eukaryota > Metazoa > Chordata > Aves > Passeriformes > Dendrocolaptidae > Campylorhamphus > Campylorhamphus procurvoides. The sequence goes on along the minus strand of WBMV01007610.1, from coordinate 81,987 downwards.
AGCACTGAGGGGCTTGACAAAAATAATTAAAATCAGATGTACAGTCTATGATGTTTGGTTGAATTTACTGCTGAGGTAAGTAGCATAAAATTACACTAAGACATATCCTAGTGAAAGTGGAAGGAAATTATGATCTCGCCCACATCAGTACCAGTTCAGTAGCATAAAGCCGTTGTATACAAGATAATCTACAGATCTGTACTTCTTTTTTAAAGTATGTTGTTTCTTGGCCCATCTGTATTTACACTGGAATAACTGAAAGTTATGGGTATAATGCAACTCAGCTAGGCTAGAATATGAATAATAAAAACAGGTTAATTTCAAGTTTCATACAAATATTTGTATGTCTGATACTTTGAAAAGTGAGAAAGATGGGAGAAAAAGTGGTTACGTTGTGATCTTTAAATTGTAAGATGATCAGGTGCTAGGAGCTAATTAATACATAAGGAGAACCCATGTTCTGGTGTAGGAGGAATGTTAACAGTAATTTTCAATCTCTAAACAAAATTAACTAATTTGATTTAATTAGTTCTGCTTCACTTTTTAGTGATCAGGCATAAGAAGGGGAAAAAAATCTATTCCAACAAATGAAATAACTTTTACCAGTTCAATAGAAATTCAACTGAAAAGGGAATGGCGTAGTTTTTTCCACTGTTCGTGATGATAGGCAGTCACAGTATGTTGGAAGTCTTGGGTGTCAGTGGACAGCTGCTTGGAGTGTTGCAGAGATTGGAGCCATGATTTGGCTGGCTGGAAAGCTGTCTCTGATCCTGTAACTCTCTGCCTTACAGTGTGATGGTTGACTGCCCTGTGAAGGTCATGTTGAACAAAAGGAGCTTGAAACCTGCCTTGGTTTAGAAAAATGTCACTTTTACCTTTTGAAATATTTATAATTTAGATGCTAGGAACATGCTTTGCTCTAGCAGAATCTGGTTATGGAAATGCCTGCTGCAATGTAGTACAGGAAGGTAAGAGTATCTTTATCCTGAACTTTTTTTTCTTTAACCTTAAAAATTTTAACAACTCTGATAGGAAAATATTTGATATATTTTTTCTCAGTACATTTCCAAATGCTGAGAAGTAATTACTGGCTATTTATGACTAGAATTGCTTTTAGGTACCTAAGAACTAGGAAGGGTTTTGCAAGTCATTGAAATAGGTTACACAATTTTGTTGCTGGAAGTGGCAAGAAATATGGTTGTTTCAGCAACTAATGTGGAATTCCAGTTCTTATTCTCTATAAGGTACTCAGATTAGACACCTCTTTCTTATATAAATTCAGACCAAACCAATGTGATGCTATAGGATTAAAAAGAATTAAGGGTATTCATATGGTTATTCTTGCACTTGTGATCAAGTGTATTTTTTGTTATGATAAATATAGATGGACCATAATTTCTGTATGTATACTCAGTCTGCTGAACAGATAGCTTGGGGATTTAGAGGATTGTTAAAAAGAAAATAGACTGATAGTTTCTTGAAAGTAATTTCCTTCCCTTGAGGGTAAAGGACTTGAGGAAGCCAATGTACCAACTATGATTCCTAAGGAAGATAACAAATCAACTTGAACTTAGGTTCCATGAACTGATGAAATGCTGAGTGCTGAGTTCAGGAAATACTAGATTCAGTTTAAGATAAAGTTCTCACTAGATTAAGAGTTTACCTTTCATATTGTTTTACTTGAATCGTGAATGGTACACATTTTGGGTCTAAAGATGCTGTTGTATCACCTTCTATTATGAAGTGGTACTATACTTAAGGAGTAATAAAAAATCTCTTTTTTTGAATAACTCTGAAGATCAGCTTATCCTTTCTTTTCCATATGCAACCATCATCTTCCAAACAGTTCCTTAGCATCAAGGCTTTCGTATTCCTGGGCTAAGTTCTGCTACCTTCAGTAATATGAAAGTTTTAACAGAGAAATATATGTAGGATGTTATGATATGATTCAGCAGTGGTTGAAACCTAGAATACAGTAATTTTTCTTAGTAGATGAAGTTTGATATATATATATATACATATTTAAGTCCTGTACAGAAACTATTAACTGATTGGTTCTGTTTATGCAAAAAGATGTCTAAATACATTCTAGCCTGCTTTCATTTTGTGTACAATCTGGGAAATACTGAGGATGTATTTTATTTTATAGGATATTTTACACATTGTGTTCTTGGACAGATTATAGATTAAATGTTGCCACAGCTCACTTCATATCTTTCAGTAATAACTTCCCCTAAGCCAGTTTAATCAGTTGTATTATGAGCAACCATAAATACTAACTACAGAATGTTACTTCTAGGAATCTTTCAATGAACTACACATATACTGACAGTGAATTTTGCTTACACATCAAAAATATTTATTTCCTCTCTAATTGGTGAAGTTGGAATAAAAACCATGGGTCTTGACCTGTGCTGAATATATTGTGGACATAAATATTTGTGCATGTAATAAGCAGTCTTGGCCTTGTTTTCTGGGTTTTTTTTCAGCCTGTTAGCAAAGGCAAAAGCAAGGGAATGGCAAATTATCAGGTTTAAAATTATAATTAACCTTATCATCACTGTATTTTCTAGGGAAATTATATTATGCTGTATTCATGAAAGTAACATTAGTTTTTTATGTGCAATCAGCTGTTCCCGGAAAATATAATTTAACATTTAGCCTTAAATACATGCATATATATTTGTTTAACTGAAAGGGGACCATAATGTTTGTGTCAACTGTCTGTTGATTAGCTACAGAGAAATGAAGTCAAGTCCTTCTCAGAGGCCGACAGCAAAAGAACAAGAGACAATGGCCACAATAGCACCAAAGGGCATTCTGACTAGATATGGGGTGAGGGGTGAAAGCACAGAATTAGAATGGCTCAGACATTAGTCAGAGAGACTATGAAACCTCCATGCTTAATTAAAACTGAACTAGCAAAAACCCAAGCACCTTGATGTATGTTTCCAGTTGCATCTGTTTTGGCCAGCAGATGAACTAAATGACTCCCAGAGTCCCTTCCAACCTGATTTATTCTGTTTGTCTACATCAAATGGAATTTCAGCAATGGAACTTTTAAGACATGACACATGATAACTATACAGTTTCAAGGTTAGAATTCAAAATTACCAGTTACTGTTTACAGTATGTATTAAGGTGTTTTTGTTTTGTAGCATGGAAGTGGAGTTTCTAAAGACCTCTTATTGTGTAGATGTGGTTGTGATAATTGTCATATATCTGCTTGTAAAAGACCCTATCATGCATTGGAAAGCCATTATCTTAATGGCTGAACATACATAGAGTGGTAAGGTTGCATTTGGGTTTTATAAATACATAGCAAGTTCTCTAACGGCGAAACAGTGAGTAGGCTCAGGCAGATGCATTTGGTGAAACAAATGGGATGAGAGGCACTATGAAAGCGGACATCTGAAGACTGGGTTGTGTTTCACATACTATAGTAAAGGGAAATGCTTTGGAAATGTATGTGGACAGTAGTTCCCAAGTGAGAAGAGGAACCTGACAAAGTACACAAGCAACTGTTTGCTCCATTGTTAAATTTTCAATTAAGTCTGATCATATTCATTCACAAAAGACAGCATCAACTTTTTGACTGAAAATTGGAGAAAAATATGTCAGGAATAAAGGATAAAAGAATGGATAAAAGGATAAATGAAGGCAAAAAATTAATGTGATAGAAAACTGAAAACAAAGCAAGGGATTACCTGCAAATTTTCTTGTCATGTCTGTAATTTAATGACTTGTTGTAGGAAGAATTGACAAGAATCTTTTTCATTTATATCATAAATAGAACTTAAATTGATTTGAACTTGACCTGTGTCTTCTGCCAATATGGAGCAGAATAGTCTAGTCTGTTACTCTCTAACCACTCAGCTCTGATTTTTCCTGCTATTGTAGGTATCTTTTTTTTATGACTATCTTTGTGAAATGTAAAAACTTCATATAATAGCAGAAATCTGAACTAGGGAAAAAGGTAGAAGTAAAAAACTTTTAATGTTCTTCTCTTAAAACCACTATCCATAGCATAATGCTATTTAGGATTTTAGTAGTTAGTAGTGTATATCTTAAGGCAAAAAAGAGATACCTAGTGAGCATGTCTCTTGTGTTATGTGTTGTTTTATTTGTTTGCTTTAAGGGATAAATTAGTGGCATCCTCTGAACAATAACTTTGATGTTTCAAGAACTAGGGCAACTGTAATGACAGAAGTGTGGTGTGGCCATATAAAGGGAAGCATGTTGTCAGCAAGCAAAGGATAATAGCATCCTCTACACCCAGAAGGCCTGCTGTGGTGTTCGTGTCTGCATAAGATCCCCTTCGCCCTCAGAACAGTTTATTTTTAAACTGGTGCTGAGTTTGACCTTAGTATAGCAATAACATTGGAAGATTTTTAAATGCACAATCATGCACAGAGTGTTCCCCAGTCCTAGAGGACACTGACAGTAGTATTTTTTCCACAGCAAATTTGTTTTAGTTTGCACTTTGCTTGAGTTCAAAGGCTTACCTGTTTAACATTAAAGGGGAAAACATGATTACAAATTATGTTCTGTATCCTTAGTTGATATAGCTTACCTGAATCCATAAGACAGAATCCAAGACTTAGATTCATTGTTCCATACAGCTTATGATGAGATGGTTTCACATTTCTGATTAAAATAGAAATAGCTTCCACAGACTTTGTTGTTAACTACATTTTCCTCACTGTGAGCTATGATGGCTCTGTAAAACTTGTGAACAATATAGATTGTTCCAGGTCAATATAACCACTGCTTCATAGGAACAGCATGCACACCTTTGATAATTGAAAGAGGCTGTTGGTATAGTTGACATATGTTTATTGTAACATACTTAAAACACCTTGTAATGCCAGGAAACTAGCAATAATCTTTCATGGGCATCTTGTGACCTTCACATTATCTCATGATATCTAGATATATGTTAGTGACAGTGATGGGAAGGTGGAGTGTTGGGTTAATTCTTTACTGGAAGAAATTTATGATGTTGTGAAAATATGGTAACTAACATTAATTTAAATCTGATTTACCAAAATAAAAGACCCTTGAATGTCTGAACCCAAATATAGCAGTAAAGAAGTGCATCTTAATATCTGAAACTTTTTCTAGATGCTTCTTAGTTTTGATAATTGAAACAGCTGAGCATGTTCTTCCTCTTTATTTCTCTTTTTGTCTATCCTTTTTAGGGAATTATCTCAGTGGTTACCTTTGAAAGAGTTTTGAGTAGCTGACCTTCCAATTTTATTCTTCTCACTGGTTCTCATTTGTAATGCTGTGGTCATTTGTGGTGTTGAAGAGACTAAAGAGTTTGTGAATGCGTAAAGCAGATTGGAGTTTATGTAGGTATTTACAGCATGTAATAGTTGATTTTGTGTTGTGTTACTTCTGAAGCTGTCTCCCACTCTTCTAAAGTTTGCTGTTGTTTTTTCAGCTGTCTAATTGTAGTTTATACTTTTCTCCTGTAAAACACTTAATAGGTTTCTTTGTGCATGTTTGTTATTATGTATGTTTTAATCAGCTTTTATCTGTGGTTAGTGAACAGGTATAATGTAATATAGCTCTCTAGTACATATGTGAATGAATCAACACATTTGAAAATACTTAAAGCTTGCAGAGTCTCTAACAGTTGTCTTTGGGATTTCAGTGGCAGAACTATATGCAAGGCAGCTCAGCAGGTTTTTCCAGTTCACAAGATTTGCTAATGCAGCATCAGTTAACCGCCAAGGGAAATTTAAATTTGAAGGGACTCTTCATGTCCTGATCTGTAAAAATCCTCCTGGGCTATTCTAGAAATTTCTGCTGGCAACTATATTTAGCTCTTCTGTGTGGCTTGTTTCAATTCTTGTGTGCAGCTGCATATCCTATTTGCTAAAGTTCTTGAGGTGTTACATCGCAGAGACAAGTATGTTGTCTAGGTGGTAGCAGCAGGGCCATCAAGCCTGTGTCAATTCCTGGTATTCAAAGAACATGAACAGAGCATTTGGTCTTATTAGCACAAAGCATTACTTCAGGCTAGAAATAATCAATCTTGGTATCTCTAATTTACCAGTTACACTCCTGCTTTAGGATATGTTAATAGCAATATGCTGAGTAAAGATTTTACTGTTTTACTGTTTGTCTCATACTTGCAGTTGTCAAAGTGAACAAATAAAAAACATTAATACTGCTGTTGCATATATAACTAGTGTAGAAGTAGTCATGCTAAGGTTTGAGTTAGTTAACAAGGCCTAAGGTGGGGTAACTTGAAACATTCGAAGGGGGAGTTTTGAAACTCCTGAGAATGTGCTGAGAATAGAAAAACAATAATCAAAGGAGTTAGTGAAGTAGATAGAACTTGTAGTAAAGAACAAACTGTTGCGTAGAAATAAGATTAGAATCAACAGATGTAAGGGGTTTCTGTATGGGGTCCGGTGTGGGAGAGTGGGTTAAACAGTATTCTGTGGTAGACAACCATGGTAGATTTATAGTACTGAAGAATGATTACCAATTGTATCTATGTAACCAATGTAATTGATTTATAGATAGGATTGTGTAGTTTTATGCACGTAGACCTTTGTAAGAAAAGTATATAAGCTGTCTCTGAAGATGGCTCGTTGGAATCCTGATTTGGGATGCTGATCCCCAGGTTCCCGGGCCCCGAATAAAGCACCGCATAAACTGACACTCTGTTAGTTTGTGTCTCTGTGTTTCGGGCAACACTGCTTTTGTCATGAGCTTCGTCTACATGAAGATAAAAGTTGTACAATATTTGATGTTATCTAATGAAGAACCCTTTTAAACACAACAGGTTAATGATTGCTGTATTCATATATACCTGACTGGTCTTCCATGTATTTTTTAAGAATAAACTGATTCTGGAGATTGCTCTGGAAGTCTGATCCGAGTACAAAAGGTGAACATAGACTCATATGAATAGCTGATATTCAAAATGATCTTTAACTTAGGAAGAAAATTAGCCACACTCAGAGTTTATGAGCTGTAACAGCAGAAATATCAAGGGATGTGAATTGGTGAGGTTAAAATTTTTTAAAAAAAGTATCTATGATATACAAACTGGCAAATAAGAAGATTGCCTGATAATAATTATTATTATGCATATGTAATATTTGTATGCCAGTTTTGTATTACATAATCAGTTTGGGAAGTATTAATTATGGACACACAGAGGCTGTATTTTGAAACAGTTGGCATGCACTGGCAAAGTGACTGCAATGTATTACTCAGACACACTGCAAAAGTTCTTAAACATGCATAGTCTTCGTGAAAGTCAGTAATTTTCTCCTTTCCCTGGGTAACTTGGAAAAAAAAAAGCAGTGGTTGGTACTGCTGAGAACCCAAACTTTCAAAGGATTTAGAATCCTTGTTGTTGTAATTCCTGAAAGTGTATGAGGTTCATATTGCCTGGGAGAAGAGAGACCGTAATCCCCGTTTTGCTCTTACAAGCCCAGAATATTACAGTCAGCTTCTTCTCTGTAGGGTCCAAATCTAGTATATATTTTAAACTGTTTCAGAAAATCAGAAGACTTAAAAATAAATTAAATTGTATTTACATTCTTTTAATATGTTGATTTATAGCTGTGTTTGTGCTCTATATCGTGTATAAAATTTTTAGATCTGAGAGTGACACATTCTTATATTTGAAAACAAAATCCATGTTCATCAGATTGCATAGAGTGTGCACGTAGCAGCTGGGGGTCCTTGTTCTAGAATGGTAAGCTTCCAGTTAGATATCAGAATAAATCAGTATCTTAGTAATGTAGAGGAAATATATATAGTTGGGGTGTTTTTTTGTTTTTTTTCTTTGTTTGTTTTGTTGTTGTTGTTGTTTTGTATTTTCAATTTAGGGCCTATTTTAAAAAAATAGAAAGCATTGGCTTGTGTATTACCAGCCATGGCAGGGCATTTGGACTAGGTGATCTTTAAAAGTCCCTTCCATACCAACCAATTCTGTGATTTACATGCAAGTAAGATTTCTTTCTGAAGTTTTCTTCTTCTCTTTGGATTGTTTTATTCAGGAGGAAGCTAATAAGCTGAAGGGAATTTTTACTACTGCAGCCAATGTGATTGAGATTTACATAGGGGGATGCTAAAAACCACGTTTATGCTCAGTTAATGGTTTTTGGTGTTTAGATTGTATCTGTGTCCCAGGTTGTACCTAAGCCACAGAAAATGTGCTACTGGACAATGAACTGCTTTGCAACGCCTGCTCCATTTGAGTGTGAAAATCTTGGGATTTACACACAATCATGCTACTTTCAGCCAATATTAATAAACACACACAGAGACATCAGAGAGCAAACAAGGAAGCTGAGAACAGCTCTGTGGTGGAGAAAAGTTATATGATTGGCACTTTTTGAGTCTTCTTTTTTTTTTTTTTGTGTCCTAGCTGCATTTTGGTGGTGTATCTATTCAGCAGAGATTCTAGAGAAGGGATTGCAACATCTTCATTTTATTTCTTGTTTTGTTTTGTTTTTTCATTGCAGACTTTCTTAAATAAATTACATTAATGCTTTCCTTTTTCAGTGCTTGCAACAGACTAGTTCATTTGTTAAAGTCCGGCCAGCAAGCTAATCTATTTTCTTCCTTCATAACATCTTTTGAATTGTTGGAGGTTTTTTTTGTGTGTGTGTATTTTTTGGTGGTTTTTTTTTTTAATTTCAGAAGTCTCTAGTGAAGGCTTAGGAATGATGCCTTTAGGTTATTATTTTATTCTTGTTTGTATTTTGTCATACTGAAGGATGCTGATTTTGGACAAGGCCATCATTATTGAAGAAAGTCCATGTGGATTTCTTTGTCGCCTCAAGGGGAGTTTCTGCATTAAAATTACTCCAATTATCTCTATTGTTTTAAAAGTTAGATATCATAAATCAAGCCTACTCACCAGAATTTCTCTCTAGTCAATGGAGAAAAATGAGCGCTTCCAGAAATGAGTTTTTATCAATTATCTTAAGATGTTTTATTTTAAATGATGGGCCAAATAAATACCATGTAATTTAATTAGAAGAAAAACATATTTAATTGTCCACTGCTGTTCCTAAACTAGGTGATCAAATGGTGATGAGATTATTTGAATATGTTTCACCATACAATGTTAAGGATTATTTACATGCAATTTACTAATGCTCAGAAAAAATACTTTCCATGTTACATGGAAAATAGGTGACAGTATGGGTGGAAATACGGGAGGCATCTCATACTCTTCACTGCATATATCTTGGAGACTCCTTTTGTGAGATTGTGATACCTGATCAACAAGGATCTTCATTGTTAGAGTCAAATTTTCATCTGTTAATGAGTTGTATATGCAGGTAACTAAATAATATTGGGGGCCTTCCTTAATGTTCTTGTATTTATAATATTTTTCCTTTTCCCTTCCCTCCTCTTTGTCTGTTAAACCACACAGAAGAAAAAGGTCATAATTTAATGAATGACCCCTTGGATCACAGATGCTGACAAAATGAAGCCTGAAAATTTTAAATTGGCTGGCTGCTGTTATCCTAACAGAGCCCATTAAGGTCACAGAGGAGAGCATAATTTATTATGTAGCAAAACTGACTTTTTCATGCTTTTTTTGTAAATGTGACAAAATTTATGGATGTCATTAGTGATACTAAGTTGACAGAATTAAAACTACTGTTTATGGATACAGTTCAGTAACTTGATTTAATTAGATTCCCACCACATTGATCTAAGAGGATTTTCAGGCAGTATTTTATGATGAGGGTTTGAAAGAGAATGCTGTAGTTCTCCCAAAAGTGATGAATTGATAGTAATTTTCTCATTTAAATACATACATATTTAACTAAATACTTATTGCCTAGACTCTTGTGCTTTGAAACACTGTACAGTGTTTTTTAAATTCCTCTTAACCTAATAACGTTCTAACCTCATCAACATTGGGAGTATATAACAGAGAAAGATTCAGCTCTACTCAAATAGACACATTATAAATGGTACATCAGACTTCAAGCTCCATTGATGGTGTTTCCTATAATGGCAACTTCTGACCCTTAGTTCCTTCATTTATACCGACATTTAACATAGTATATGGAACAGTGTCAGAAGAGAGGTTATTAGGGTAATCAATTGTCTCTGTCGGAGCAGATAATGCCTTTTAGTTTCTTCTTCTTTCCTGGTTTCTTCTGTTCCATTCCTTTCTCAGGTTACCTGTCCCTGTTAAAAAACAGCATGGTTGTAAATCTACTAAGTATTGTATTATAACTCTTTTCTATTTGGTAAACTTTACTGAAAATAACAGGCAATAATAATCTCTGAAATTTTTAAACTAATGCTTTTGGTCATTTAAATATGGTAAGCTATTGGAATAATGCAATATAGAACTGTGAAGTGAGTGAATGTCAATTGATGCAAGAAGGTTGAAAAAACTTCATTAAACTCCTGGTATAAATTTACGGAGATCTCAGTGCTACATGAGGGCTTCTGTTCTGTTAGATGTGGTAAATTATTTAAGGATGTCGTTTTATATGCATCTTAAACGTACCTGACACATTTTACTTGAAAAAGCAACATTACCAAGAAACAGCATTCATAGTGTAAAAAAAAGGCTGTATTTTATTTTATTCTGCACTAGAATGAGATTGTTATTACAGTCAAAATTCATAAACATTTTAAAACACAAAATAATTTTGATTCTCCGTAGTGTAAAGCAAAATATACACAAGTATTCCCCCAAAGAATGGCAAAACAGTGGAAAGGATTCAGAAGTTTATTTCAGAGGCGAGGATGCTGAAAACTTATAGATCCCAATATCCCTCTACAGGCAGCACCAGCCTCAGAGCGAAGGCAAAAAGGTGAGGCTTTTGTTTATTCCTTGGCTTTATCATCACTTCCTCCACCTCAGCTCCCCCATTGGCTGCTAAGGCCTTGCAGCACATTTGTGAGTGTTGTCCCTCTTGTGCTGGTGGACTAACCTTCTGTGTAATGCATGCAGAGAAACATCCCAAAACTGTCTGGGAAAGATGCCCCATTCCAGGCAGGAAAGCTTCCATAATGAAAAATAACTGCCTCCTTGGTAGCAATATCTTCTGGAAAAGAGCTATTTAACCCTACTCTTAGGTATGGATAGTTTAGAAGGAGCACTACCTTTGACTAGGAACAAATAGGAGAAAGCTGGCCTAGCCCAAACTTATTGCAAGCCAAAGTAAATCTTGGAATAAAGTCCCTCAGTGAGGGCTCTGTTAGAAGGGTAGTTCAGAGATCTGTTAATCCACAGATTTATAAATTAAGTTTCTGGCACAGTTATTGCCAAAGCAAGATGGACAGCCAGAAATTGGGATATGGAGGCTATGAATCCAGTGAAATCCAAGGCTACTTAATGAAACTCTCTGACAAAGAAAACATTTATTCCAGCATCCATATCCAAAACTGGCTAAAGAAGGTGGCAAATGTCATGTGATTTCTCTGTGTTCCCTTCCCTTCGGAGTTCCTCAGCATTGACAGCCATCGGCTATGCTTCTTCCCATTAAATAGTGCCTGAATCTGTCCAGCCTCTTTTTAAAATTAAACAAATTCAGGGATGGCTGATCCATAAACTACTCAGTGTAATTTTTTCTACAACATCCTCTGGCAATAAACTGCAAAAATAATCAAGTATTTTTTGTTCTTCGTCCAGGGAATGTCACAAATCCATGCATCTGAGTATTAAGTTCAAATTTGAATTTCAGATTTATCTGAAAATTGTGTCGGTGTTGCATATCTCAGTAGCTCTTTCTGTAGAAACCAGGCTGGGATGTATGGGAGTCTGAACACAGTCTTCAGAGAGTTGGCTGGAATTTAAGAATCTCTCCAGGTTCACCTTTCTCAAACATAAGAGTTTCAGTTATGTGAAAACTCTGTATGTCTTGCTTGTACTTCACTTTCCTTTGCATAGATATTGTAGCAAAATGAGAAATACTCAAGATGATCGCCAGTTTCAGTACTTTACATACTGTAGGAAGGTATCCATAGATCAGGTGTTGAATCCTGACATTAACATTGTCTTTCATTATTACTAGCTCCAAGCTACATGATTTGTATCTAATATTAAATTTGTATCTTAGTGATGTCAAGATGCATATGAAAAAGTATTTCTGTAAGAGCAAAATGAATTCCACGATAATTTTTCTTTATATCCATGATTCTTTTCTGATGGTGTCCTTAGAATGGCATATGTTTATTTAATTTTTAGTTGGCTCTGCCGTTTTTTTATACTCCCCATTTTCATCTGTGAAATTCACTGGGATTGCAAAATCTATACAAAATAGGAAAACAGGAGAAAGCTTTACATAATTCCAAAATTAAACTACAGTGCTGTATTATAGTGAGAAATGTGCCTGTAGCCACATGTAATGGTTATATGTATGGCCTTTTGAAATTCTGCTACCAAACTTCTAAGTTCATAATAAACTTCACAAAAAATACTTTTTTCCCAAATGACACAGCAGAAACCATGGAGCCCCACACCTGTGCCGCTCTTTTTTTTAATTTATTTCTCATACTAATGATTCATAATGTATCTAATACTTTTATTTGTTGTTTATAAAATCCTGCTGTAATACCTTTCTAATGTATGTTAAATCTAGTGGAAACAGTAATGTCTCTGGGTGAAGAGCAAAGTGTGTTGAAGAAAATTGTAGTGTTTAAACTTCAGTAAATCTGATTTTGTACTTTTTCCTACACAGTGAATTCCTTTCTTACAGATGCTGGTTTAACTTTAGAAATTCATAGCCTCTCAAATATTTTCCTTTTACTGATGAAAGAATGTCATGATGGTATGTAAGGCTGCTGAACAATAGGAATAAAGATTTTGTTTTACTAAATGTACCAAACTGATCAACACTGATGTACTCACTTCATTGTTATCTAGCTCAGTTGTAAAAATAACCTAGCAAAGGTTGCTTCTATGAAAGGATTATTCTAGGGAACATTAACTTTACAAAGAGTAAAATATGTTCTGTGTTACTACATTTGACAGAACAGAAGACACGTGCTATTCTTATCCTGTATTTACAATGACGTGATGCTCTTTCTTTATTAGTAGAATTTAGAGATTATTTTCTTAGAATGGTGTAAAAACCCCTTCCTTAAGGAATTTCATGGTGCATTTTAAAAAATACTTTCTTTTTATGGTGTTCTTCATACTAAAATAAATAATGAATCTATAAGGCATGATGGAAGATATATGAGAAGAGCTGTTACTGCAATGAAAACCAGTGCAGTTTGAGGTGATTATACAGTAAAACAGGACTAATGCAAGAAAACACAGCTATAATACTTCTTGAATGTTTTCACTTTCAGGCATTTTACAGAATGCTGATGTAGACAATAAAAGGGCACATTCATCAAAATGCATAATTTAATTTTTAAAAATCCCTCATGCACCAGTTTAAGTATACAGTACTCAGATTTCACATGAAGGTGAAGAAACCCCTTAGGACATTTAAAATTTATGAAGGGTTTTGCAATTTCATTCATTATGTTGACAATATGCACAGCTTCTTTTGAAAATGGATTGGACCAAAAAAGGTGAACAGACGTGGTTGAAATAGTTCTCCCCACAGTGTGTGCTGAATTATGTGAGTTACTTTTGCTTGTATGATACCCTGAAGGACTGTTTAATGTGCTTGACTATATAGAGCTGCAAATTTTTAGCTGTGGGTTGGTATCCATATTGAGCCATAAATTTGTAGTTGATATATTGCTTTCTAGGCAGACAACTCTTACTCAGATAGAATTAAGGGTAATAATTGATTTCCTGCTAAATAAGATGCATTTCAGTTTAAAGTATAATAAATAGAAACTAGAGTCTCTATATGAAGCAAATATACTTTTCAAATATTGCATATAGAAAAAAAAAAGACTTATTATAATTATAGATTTACATATAGATATGAAAAGATGCCTTCCGAATTGAAAGTAGTACCTATGATCTTTTCACCATTTGAATTTTTATTGACAGAAACATTTTTGCCAACATATCTTTGACTGCTGTGGCTACATCTCTATTTGGAGAGGATGCCATACTATCAGAATGTAATTTTAACTTGTTGGTAGCTTGTATTAAATACTGAGGTGAATATTGCATGAGTTAGGGTCTCATATGCTCATAAGTGCCATAACAGAAAGTGCCTTATAGAAAAAAAAAGAAGCTATGTACCAGCAAGGGCCTTGATGAAATTTGGAAGGAGGCTGATTCACTAAGATTCAGGGCAAAATCTTTTATGAACCGAAGTTGTTTTTTTCTGATCAGCTGTTAATCTGACAATTAAGTCTGTTTAATTTCACTTCTGCCCTGTCTAAAGCAGCGGGTGTTTTCATGATGCTGATATAACAAGTAAAGGAGGAAAGAAACTACCTCTGTTGGCAGAATGAGGAAAACTGTGCTGTGTTATTTCAACTTGATTTATATTTGGAATGACATCCTGCTTCAGAGTTAAAAAAATATCAGTATCCCCTTCCCCCTTTTCTCCCTGTGCACATTTTCTCTCTTTTTTCCCCTCTCTTCTTTCTCTGCATTGTATTTGTAGTGAAGAATGTGCTGTGTAAAGTTTAATGAACTTGGATCATTTCTCATCAGAGAGAGATTTATCCGGGAGGATTTCAGCCCATGTTTTCCCTTTAGAACTATTTACTGTAAACTTTTTAAGTTGACATGAAATAATAATCCTACCTGAGGATAAAGGAAACATTTTTCTGTAAATAATATTTCCCAATTGGAGTCCGATTTTGTGTCAAAGCTGTGTTGCTATCTAGAAGAAACACCCCATCCCTCTAGTTTTTATTTTTCATGTGAATTTTTCAGTTAATTAGTTTGTTGTTGTATACATGTATAGCTGAAATTGTATATTAATTCTGAAGCAAAAGAAGCAGTTTCCCTCTTACAGTATTTTGGCTCCTTGGTTAAAGATAAATGGCCATTGTTTTTCTAGCAAGGGCTACAAAACATGCTCCATAATTTAGATTTTCTGTTCTTGAGGAAGAATCTCTTTCAATATAGCTTTTAAAATTATTCCAGTGCTCTGCTTTTTCCTAGACAATGTTTTGTTTCTATGGGCAGATAAATAATTTTGTTTCTGGCACTGTCTGATGCAGCTGTTGTGGTGCACTGCTGAGGCCTTTCTCTCAGCTCTTCCCTTTCCCAGGGTAAGGGTGTGCACAAGGAGAAGGACAGTGGAAGAAGAGGTTGGTTTCTAGTCTTGCATTCTAGATGTTGGGTGAAGTACTCACTACATGACTCACATGGGAAGGGAAAACAGAATTTTTCTGAAGCTCTTCTCATACCCTTCCACTCTTCTCAATACATTCCATCCCAATCTACACTTCTTTTCCCGAGCTGGAAGTAGTAGAGGGTATAATTTTTGAGAAAATACATTTTAAAAATAAAGGATCACTAGAAGCTGTGTTGATACTTCAACACAGTTTTTTTGCTTCTGTATTTTTTTTCTACTGGTGTTTAGTGAACGAGATTTAAAACTTTCAAATTTCTAAAAGATATTACCTCTGTTCATTGTGACAGCTGAAAAAAAAAAGTAAAAGCTGACCTCGTTCTCCTTTAGCCACCTTAGTTTGGAGTTATATAAACCTTAACATTAATTGTTGGCTCTAAATGCTCAATGTTAGTTGTCTTCTGTATCAAGCTTTAATTCTAGTAATTTTTAAAGCATATTTCAGAAATTACATTTATCTGAGTGTCTCTACATTTGATTCTAAATTCACAAGGCTTTCTTCTGTTTCTAAGAAGTACCAGTTTCTAGATTGGATCCTCTAAGCAGGCTCACAGTGCTGTATCTGCTGAGTTTTGCATGCACTGTACATCCGTCTGCTTGCTAGGTGTGACTTTTTTCTTTTTACTCCGAGTTAGCAGCTCTGCATCACCTGCAGTTCTTTGTTGTTTTGCAAAATACCATGAATGGCCATACATTCCATATGCTCATTTCATACTATTTCTAGAAGTATTTCTTTTGTGAGGGTTTTCCTAAGCTTTTACTTTGTATTCTTTCATTTTTTTAATTTTCTTCTGTCGTCAAATTAAGTATATTTTGGGTTTTTTTCTCCTTCTTTTTCTTTTGGACATTTTAATTTGACCTGAGATTTCTGCAGCCTGCCATATCACATATCACTCCTTTCCAAGTGTGAAGCCATGTCTTTTGTTAGTTACTTGCATCTTGCCCTCCACCGTGTAGCTTTGGATAGCTGAACTGAATTAGTATCTGATCTGCTATAATGAAATCTGCCAACTGCCTTAATTCTAAGGCTGATTTGTTAGTTTAAAATGAATAAAAGATTCTTCAAGGAATTCTTCCACTTTTTTTGAGTTTCATTTGCAATCGTTTGGGGTTTTCAGCTTTATTGCAATTTCAGTTAAGAGCTTGCCGTTTCAATCTTGCTCTGGAAACTGGTTGTCATCAGTAGGTGCAGGTTCAGCAGAAATATAAAGGTAGTCATCAGTAAAATTTATTTTTTATTTCACAGTGATTCCAGGTTTTCCCATACAGATGTCAAATACTTACCTGACTTTCTTCCTATGATCCATCAGGTTAAGAGTAGTTTGGGCTTGTTAGTGGCCTTTAGCTCCTGCACCGCTGTTTTTCCCTCTCTCATTCCTAGGGGTCTAGCTTCCTTATTTTTCTGATAATCATAAAGCAATTTAGTTCCTAACCGTGAGTTGTAGACTTGCAGTTTTGGAGTCCAAACACCTGCTTAAAACAGACTAATATTAGATCAGGTTGTGCAGGCACCTAACCAGGCATTTTGAGTATTTCCAATAACGAAGTCTTTTGTGTGTAAGTTCCAGTTTTGTATTATGTAGCACTGTAAGGAGAACAAAAAAAACATTAAAAGGGCAAGTTTAAGGCTCCTATTTGAGAATCTGTGATAATTTTTGTCTCACTGTTATTAGATTTCTCTTTAAGTTCTTTGTTTTTTGATAGTGGCCATTTTGCCATATTTGATCAGTATATTAAAATCAAATATTTTCTTGTTACTGGGAATGCTAATTTTCATAGTATCAGTCAGATTTTATATATTTAAACAAATGAATATCGGTTTTATGCAGAGATATGGTGGGGGGTGGCAAAGGCTTCTTGATTTAAAAATATTATAGTCTGGAACAGTATTTGAGTGGGAAAACTTCGTAGTTACCTCCTTGAGGTAGAAAATATTTTTCCAGTTATAAATATGGACATTAAATAAATGCTCAGTAGAAATTGAAAATAATTCCTATCCATTAAAGCTTTTGGTAGTGACTACTCTCCTGTCTCCATGTGTCTATAATGTTTTGTTTCATTGTAAATGTTGAGTATATTGAATATTCTAATATTTGAGTGCATTATAATAGTGTGGGTATCTCATTCTTGCTTAGAGCATATTTTGTTTTCGTATACAGTGATGCCTAAACCCTGATTTTGATAACTCCATCCCATTTTATTTCTCTGTTATTGATAAACCAAACTCTTTGTGCACAATATAACATGCTTCATGACACAATGGGAATCACTTTTAAAAAGCTGTTTCCAAAGACAACTCGTACTTCCTACAGCAAACTGTGGGAAACAATATGCACCTCTTTGTGTGTAGTTCATGTACACAAGTCATTCAGTCAAGTGCTACTCTGACATTTCTCTGACACATCAGGAGAGAGTGCTGATATAATTAGGTATTAAGCCTTTTTAGATTGGGTCTTCTGCCCCAAAGTCCTACTTGTGATTGCAAATTTTCTTTCTAGTGATTAAAAATGAGCTGTGCAACCATGTCTAAGACCTACCATGCTATATTTTTCAGAAGATTTGCAAAATTTCCACAAGATATGTATGTCTCACCAGGTGAAGAATGTAGCTGGATGGGCATATTCTGCCAGGAATTTTTATTCCTTTCTGTTCTAAATATTAAACATACTGCATGCAGATCCCTTTCATACATTCAGCTTTTTCTTCTATTACAAACATTCACCAGGAGACACTTACCAAGTTAGAAGAAGCAGTTCAAGAATATTTTTGTTTGTCTTTATAAAGCTTTGGCTCTGTAATTGAATTCAGAACTTCCCACATTACCTACTGACAAATATTACGCATAAGAAACTCATATTATTGTAGGTCACTGAATTAATTTTTAAAATGCCAATCGACATGATTCCCTTAGGGAGTTGTAAGTTGCAGCTATATATTATGTTCCTGCACAAATGTGGAAATTCAATGTTTTAGAAGGGAAAGCATTTGTAATACAGAAACAGCTTAACATGAATCGGGTAATGCTTTTCCAGCATTTAAATTCTAATAAATGGAAATAGGCAGACTTTCTAGAGAAATTTTACTGTCATTGCATGTTTAACTCTCAGGAGCATATTGGGATTGGTGTCCTTTCTTTTGGCATCAAACGTCACAACTTCATTGTATTTTGCATAACCAAAAATGGGAGTTACAAGTACAAATAATGGATACAGCTTAGTTCAGTCCATAGTGACACTAAATGCTGCAAGTGAAATAGCCGAAGCTATCCAGAGCTATTTGTGTGAGTGATTTTTGATTCAAAAGATCTATGAGATGGTACTGGTATTTATTATAGCCTGCTGATATATGGCATGTGCCCTGTTTTTGTCAAATAGTCAAAAATATAACACTGTAGGTGAGAGATGATAATGAACCAATAAAGCAGGCTTTTCACTTAAATATAACACAGCCCAATAGCAGTACTGCACTAAATGGCTTGTCAGCAAGCACTCTGTTTTCCTTGTGTGCTGAAGTTTATAAAAATGATTATTCTTATTTTGTAGGATTCTGAAGTGTGATGTTCCATTTATGATTCTGAAAGCAAGGTTGCAGCCTTTGGCCCATCCTTCATTACAAAAACCCCATAACATTATCTTGTTGACATGAAAATTAAAATTTGTTTTGGACTAATACAAAGTTATCAGAATTAAAAAATCAGTTACTGTGAAAATGCTGTGAGTTTCTACTAGCACAGTTGTATGCAGCATAGCATTTTCATCTTTTCAATACCAAGAATTTTTATTGTCTGCATTTGCCTCTCTGCTTGCAGTAGGACTTTTTAAACTTAAAATAGTAGAGTGATTATGAACCCCTGAAAGTAGTCTGTGGTGCTGTTGAGCTGTGAGCCTTGAACTGGAAATCTTCAGCCTAGGCACAAGAACTACACTAAGAAGACATTTAATCTGCTTTGAACTGAGTTAGGATAAAATCCTGGGTAATATGTAGTATAGAATATATTTCTTGCAACAGGAATAAGGTCTTTCTAGTATATTCAGTAATTTTCCCATTAATATCTCTAATTTGAATGATTGTGTCCTCCTTATTCAGGAGAATTCTTTCTGGCATTGTCCACTGAGAGTAGACAGATATATTAACAATGCATCTTTCATTTTAACTTTACATTTAATGTCAGAGATTATTCAATTTTTTCTTTAGAAGTATTTGATTTCATAGCTTTCATCTGCATGTGAAGCTTTTAAGGGCACCATAGCATGTAAAGATAACACAAACTACTTTATGCTGAACTGTAACAGCTAGTTTAGATTGGTTTTTGGGTTACATGGCTAATGATGGGTTAAAAACTAGCACCAGTTGAAGGAAGAAGAGGTGAGAGGAAAATACTTTCTTTGTATTGTTCAGAGAGCACAATGAATTTACATGAGAATTTTATCAGCGTTCTTGGGGAAAATGCATACTCTGAATGAATTCCCTACAGATGCAAATTTTTTTGGACTGGCTTCTTTATCTTCCTTCTTTTGAGGTGGATATGCCTTTTTTGTTGAGAGAATGAAGGCTTAAGACTTACTTGCCATATATTTCAGACTGCAGTGTCCAGCTGTTGGAAATGAAGAGCAATTCTGCAGACAGGTTTGACTTGTACTGGGGTTGAGGTTGAAGCAAAGAGTTCGTGAGAGTAGCCACTTCTTTAGCCATCATTTTTAATATAGTTAGTGGAAATTACTCTAAACTTTCTGAGCTTAAGTCTGCCTATGTATAAGAAATGTAAAGAAGTTGGACATTATGTTAAGACAAGTATCCATGTCTTTGTATCTTCACTAAACTGGAAGACATGGATTGTAGGATCACATCCCTAATCATAGGGTAACTGAGGATGCAGCCTCAGGAGGTTCAGTCTCTTGCTCAAAGCCGAAGCCAACTGTGATGTCAGACCAGATTCTGCTGTGCTTTGTCTGGTTGGGTCTTGAAGACTTTCAAATGCAGAGACTGTATAACCTCTGTGTTAACCTCTGTATAAGCCTCTTCTACTTCCTAATGGTCTTCACTGGAAGAAAGTGTCTTCCTATATCCACTCTGAACCTGTCTTGTTTCAACCTCTACCCGTTGTCTCTTGTCCACTCACTATGTACCAGTGTGAAGAGCTTGGCTGTGTCTTTCCGATAAGCTTGTAGGTATTGGCATGCTGCTAAGTTGGCTTGAAGCTGTCTCTTCTCCTGGCTGAGCAGATGTGATCCCTTAACTGCTCATCGACAGGCTTTTGTGTCAGCCCTTGATCGACTTGTTAGCCCCCTACTGAACATTCTAATATTATCATTGTCTTTCATTTTCTTGGGGGCTCAAAACCAGAGACAGATTCACTGTCATTGAGTGTATGAAGTGATTCCCACGGTTTGGTGTCATCTGCAAAGTTGAGCAAGCACTCTGTCACCACCAGGTCAGCGATAAAGAAATTGAACAGGATGGCAGAGACACCTGCAGTACTCCCTTTGTTACTGGACCTCATGCAGACTACTACATATGAACCACTACCCTTTAAGTCTGATCATATAACCTTTTTCTTTTTTGCATCCCTTTTTCCACCCATGTCCTGAAATGTCCTGATATGGATACAAGAATATTGTGAGAGATAGTTCTCCTTATGAGAATCAAGGAAAATTGCATGATCGTTATTGACTCTCATGTTCTTTTTCAGAGTTAGAAAAATTTCCATTAATATTATTGTAATAGGACTTGCAGGTATAATACAATAGCTTAATTTATTTTGTAGTGCAATTAAATTACCTCTACTGTGTAGATTACTAAGTTACAAGTCATTAACCTAAACTCAGTAAAGTCAAATAGAGAATAACTTGCCTTGACTCAGAGATACTTGTGATTGTTGGGCTTTTTTATTCACAGATGGTAATGAGTATGTAGTGTAATAGCGTGGTTAGTGTCATTTTTTTTCTAAACTGAGAACAGTGGTATATTCTACTTAAAAGGAGTAGTTGGTATCTGTAAGGATCTTAGCTTGTTTTAATGTGAATAGAGCACTGGACTCTACATAATTTCCAGTAAAATAGCAGTGTGGGGTTTTTTCTGGCACATGAGGAAGACAATCAAATTATTGTAACTAAGATGTATAATTGCATGATTCTTAGGTTTTTGTGTTGTGTTTTTGGTTTTCTTCTTTTCCCCTTCAGATGGAACTACTGTAGGAAGCAGCATGATTTCATGGCTTGATTAGTTTTGTTCTTTTTGGAGAAAATGCTGAAGACTACTAGGAGAAGGTGTAGAATTCATCTTATATAATTATGAAATCTGAAGCCTGACATTTTAAGCTATAAATTCAATCAGCAAAACCTGGGAAGAAATCATTCTGCTAGATGTAGTCTGGGATTTAATGTGTTACCTACTATGTCACAAAAAAAAAATCATTGTTTGCCAATGAAAGTGAAAAATTACTCTTATTTCAAGACAGTGGTGCATCAGGTAGCTCTTGCACTATTGCATGGCACTTCTCAGGCTAGGGCATGGTACTGCGAAGTACTGGGAAATTATGTTTTTATTATGTAAAAAGAATGGTGTTTTATTTCTTTAGGATCCAGATTCATGAGTTTGCTTCCTGTCCTTAGTACTTCCTGTGCTTTCCTACTTCTAGAGATTATTAAAATAATTGTTTATCACCCGTAACAGGCAGATCTGATTTCTTGATTTGATTACTACTATTAAAACAATAATCATTCTCTCTTGTATTCATAAATACTGACATATATATTGTATTTTCCATTTTTGCTTTGTCACTGTAATAAACAAAAAATGCAAATTTTTGGCCTGCCTTTGTGAAACACCTGCCTTTATTTATAAATTGTATTATACATTTATTATAAATTATTATAAATAGATATGCTTATATTTCTAAATTATAATAATAATTCCTTTTATAAAAGGAACTTATATGCCCAGCTTTTTATTTCTCCATTTTTGCTTTGGATTCTGTTGCCTGACCGGGGCAACTTATGGGTGGTCATTATTCTGCTGATTATCAACAGGCTTAATTCATCTTTGTTGTCTTTCCATAATTATATTTAAAAAAGGCATACAGAAATATGTTTGCATTGGTAATGATGGCAAATCTTCTGTCAATACTTAGCTATGTAGCTGATGAGTGGTTAAAGAAATTGAATTTCAATAAATTCAAATTTTAAAAAGGGAGAAAAATTATTTGAAGAATGGTTCACTCTTATTTTTTGTAACTGGATTTTTATTTAATTTCTTTGGTATATAATCCTGTCATAGAATGGTTTGGGTTGGCAAAGACCTCAAAGATCATCTAGTTCCAACTCTCCTGCCATAACAGGGCTACCTTCCACTAGAGCAGGCTTGTCAGAACCCCATCCAACCTGGCCTTAAACACTCCCAGGGATGGAGCATCCACAGCTTCTCTGAGCAATCTGTTCCAGTGTCTCACTACCCTCACAATACAAGATTTCTTTCTAATATCTCATCTAAACCTACCCTCTTTTCATATAAAACCATTACCTCCTGTCCACTACATGTGTCTGTAAAAATTCCCCCTCCATCTTTCTTGTAGGCGCCCTTTGGGTCCTGAAAGGCTGTTATAATGTCTCCCCAGAGCTTCTTTTCTCCAGGCAGAGCAACTCGAACTCTCTCAGCCTTTCTTCACTGGAGAAATGCTTCAGCCTTCTGATCATTTTCACAAGCCTTCTATAGACCTTCTTGAGCAGCTCCATGTCTTTCTTGTGCTAGGAGCCCCAGAACTGGATGCAGTACTCAGGTGAGGTCTCACAAGAATGGAGCAGAGGAGCAGAATCACCTCCCCTGACTTGCTGACCACATTGCTTTTGATGCAGCCCAAGATATGCTTGGCTTTCTGGGCTGTGAATGCACATTGCTAGTCCTAATTCAGTTTTTCATGCACCAGCACCTCCAAGTTCTTCTCCACGTGGCTGCTTTCAACCCATTCATTGCCCAGGATTTATCAATGTCTGGGATTCCCCCAGATCAGGTTCAGGACCTTGCACTTGGCCTTGTTCAATTTCATGAGGTTTGTAGGTCATTCGGTAGAGCTCACAAAAATACCTCGGTTGCAGCCAGACACACAGTTATTCCTTGTCTACAAACATATATCAGAAACTAGGAACTAACTTTTGTAATAGTTTATACCATTCTTATACAGTTACCCTCCCTATGGTGTGTTTATAAAGGATTGTATTTAACAAATAGAAGACTATCACACTGTTGTTAGAATTGTAAAATATCCTATCTTTATTTTGGTGAATCAACAAAATGACTATTTAAGGTCAGTTATTAGCTCAATTATGAGAAAAGGTAGTGAATTTTTGGTACAGGTATGAATAGAAGTATTCATTCTAAGTATTTCAATTTTCTATCACAAATGAAAGAGTAGTTATTAAAAAAAGGATAAAAAGTACCACCCTGCAGACAAGGAACAAAACCATGCATTTTTTGTACTATCTTTTTGCCTTTGTCACTTTTTATTGGAGTTTGAAGTGTGTCACTGTTAATTCTAGCAGCAACCACAAATTAATCAGTTCATTTTCAAGCAAGTTTCTTTCATACCCCCCTGATTAAAAGGAACTGTTAGCAACAGTGAAGTATTTTGTTTTGAAATATTGTAGACTTTTTTGAGTTCAAATGTGAGGTATTTAAATCCTGGTTTTTTTAAGTGTAAAGTTAATATCTTCGTTAGGGAAAGAATAATAAAATGTGAAGCTAGGTAAGCTTTAAATAATCACACTGTTGGTAAAGTAACAGTTAAATGCTAAAAAAAAAAGACTGAAAATTCCTCTGAAATTAAACATATATGTCAATCAGGAAGCTACTGGTATTTCTTAGTGCTAATATGAACAAATGAGTTGGCTCAATAGAAGGATGTGTTTTCTCTATGCTTTTCTTAAATAAACATTTCTCAAGTCCATATACTTTATACTTTGTCAAGTAATTTCCAAATTTTTCATTACATGAACAATGAGCCTTTTTATAGTTTAAAGTAATTTTAATTAGCATTTTACATGGAGAGTCAATTTGGCTGACTTTCCAGAAGTTTTTAATGTTTTCTCTGATTTGTTCAATTCCTTGTTGTTTATATATTTTAGCCTGAAATGACTGTTTGGGATGTGTTATGTTAGTCTCTGGGTAGGGAACATGTTCAAGGTCTGCATTTTTATCACTATGTGCCCTTCAATCGCTTGAATCCCTTGAATACTACTTGAAAGAGGAAGTGTTGGGCTTCCTGAGCTGTGTTGGTACCTGCTTTCATTCATACTTCTGAGCAGATAGGATTTCACAGTGTGGCTGTTTCAGGTTTTCTACGTAAAGCATTTCTTCTGGGTATTAGACATTTGGAGTGGAGTCCTTGGCAGCAGATCCAAAATTTACTCCCATTCTTTAAAAACAAACAGACAAATGGATACAGAGGCATGTTCGACATAAGGAAAAAGCCACTTGCTAAAACTCGCTTTCTCCTCTCTTTCCCCCTCCCTCTCTATTCAGCCATGATTAAGGATCCAAGCCTCATTTCTAAAATGGCATGTATAACCATGGCTTAGGTTTTTGAGGAGACTACTATGTTAGGAGGGCTGAGATAATGTCCACAAAGTAGAATAATGCAAGCTAAGGAAGTCAGAATGAAAGATGTGAGTTATATTGTTGAGATGGGAATCAGCAATAACACCAGTTGGAGAATGCTGGCATGAAGAGGTATACAAAACTAAACGCAAAAATGGAGTCAGCAAGAGATGTCAAATTAGCACCATTAAGGATCAATTCCAGGTACCAGTGAAGGATGGCTCTTTCCAACATGAATGACAGCACTTAAGAGGAAAAGGCTTTGTGTGTCTTGCCTGGATGGTGATAATAGTCATCTTAATAGCTTAGTCATCCTAAAAATTTTAGGTATATTTTGTATGCCTTAGCCAATAAATAGTTTTAAATGTCACATTTATTGTTAAATAAGGTTTGTATTTTAATGATGTTCTAAGATTTATTCTGCTTGCAGTGAATTTTTGCATATAGTTAATGGAACTTGAACAAAGTGATCCAAAGAAGGAGGACTGCATACCTTGTTAAGATGCATTTTTATTCAAAATCTGAAACTCTGTTTTTTTGGCCAGTGTTGTATGTTACCTGAGCTGACTGGGGAGTTTCTATGAAACTATTCTGCTGGAGTTTAAAAAATTTAATCAATTAGAATTGTATCATTTGCCATAGTTTTTCTACCAGTGGTAATTTGCTATCCATTATTGTGTAATGTGTATTGTTCTAGTATAGTTCCTGTGTTGAAAACTGCTTTATTAGCAATAGTGTTCATTAAAGTGAAATTGAGCCATAATATTACTGCACTATCACAGTAATATGATCATACTCTTTCAACAGTAGGAGATGGACATAAATCTGTCAATAGCAAAACCTGCAAAATAAAAATACAAATCCACACCATCATATTGATGTGTTTTTTAAGATCTCAGGTCTATCAACCAGCTAACCTGCATATATTGAATCTGCCTTTGCTGTAGCAGTGAAGAAATCAATCCTGTAGTTTTGCACATAAAGTATCATAAAAATCAGATTTAGTATGTCACTGGGCTCATTTAGAAAGATTTGATTTATTATTTACATTTAAGTTGAAAAAATATGTGTCAGGAAAAACTAGGTAATGAAGTAATGAAGGCAATAATTGTAAATTGCACAAAACCGTCGGGACATGTGGTAGTAGCAGTGCTGGGTCATGGCAGAAGAGCATCAAAGCAGCTAAAGGTGTTGTGCAGAAAGCTTCTAGTCTGAATTCTGCTCTGCTGATAGCAAATACTTTTTTTCTGCTTAGCCTGTGTCATTCTGAGGAGTAGCTATACTATCAGAAATACTCCTGTTCCACATCATGGCTGGATTATGTCTGAAATGTATCTGTCTAAAAATGATATTTTTTCATAGAACATAGTCACCTAGACTTCCTTTATAATTAACTGGGTAAGCAGGCACCCCAAAAGAGCAGTATATCTTAAAGGACGTCTGCTATAGATGAATTGTCTTCTTTTTATGCTTGTCTTTTTCAATGAATTGGATGGAAAGTCTGGGTGATTGGACTAGACAAACCTCTGTTTTAGATTGGTGAAGTTAAGCATGATGAATTTAATATGTAGGGTACCATACAAGCTGACAAACTTACAGTGAAGAACTGCAAGTCATTCTGAGGGATAATAATTTTTGTAAACAAAATAATGAATTCTCCTATTAGTTGGAAAATTGGAGGGAGCTGTATGTAGGCAATGGTATGCAGATTCCACAAAGACAATCATATAAAATAGATTAGACATTTCAGAAACAGCCACGATGATGTAAGTGTGGCACATTAACTTGAAGGGACTTCTTATTTTCTACACATAATAAGGCACACAAGGAAGGAACATCTGAATTGCTGGTGTGTGGTAAAGAAAAATGAGCATTTCTCCTGAATCATAGCTTCTAGGCATTTCCAAAACAGTAACTTTAGGTAGGTTTGAGTGTTTCAAAAATAATATAACTATGTAGAATGTAAGTAATTAAAGCTAATGAGGGATTATTAGTGGCAGAACAGAATCGGAAATGTTTTAAACCCTCATTTAATTTTAAAGAGAAGATATGAAAATTTTAAAAAGAGCAGATGACCTCATTCTAGTTTACAGTGTTTTTAATTAGTGTTGAAGACAAAAAATTGATGTGAATGAATAACAGAAACACCTGAATCTGGCAGTATTACTACAACAGAACCTTTGTAGTTGTGATCAGTTTTATTATCCATTATATTTGCACAGACTTGAGTTAAATACCAGCTTGCAAACAACTGTCATAATCTACAGCTCATCTGCTTCTGTTTTACCTTTAGACTGTTAAAGTACTAGCTGGTTGGGTTAACAGGTTGGCAGAAATTTCTTTGTTTCATAAGCACAATCTTTAGTTGTTTTTATTGATACATTGGTTTGACTTTTGTGCAATGGGTCAGGTCTGTTTAATCAGTAAAACATATACAGGGCAGAGAAGTAGGGAAAGGAGAAAATGGAGATGGCTTTTTTACTTGCTTTATTTCAAATTTCTATTATCATCATAGAAAATTTTGGGTTGGAAGGGACTTGAAAGATCACCTAGTTCAAACCCTTCTGCCATGGGCAGGGACACCTTCCACTGGATCAGGTTGCTCAAAGCCCCATCTGATCTGACCTTGAAACTTGAAGGGATGTTTTTCTATGTTGCCCTCTTCTCTGCCCACCCCCCTGCCACCTGCCCCGTTTCCTTTTCCAGATAGTTGATATTTTGCTTCCTTATGTAACAGCTGAGAAGATCAAGGAATGATAGAATACATGCATTTCCATACAAGTTGATCCATTAATAATTTTTCAGCATTAATAGTCAGTTCATTGGTATCTGCAGATTTTATACCTCCAATAAATCCTAATAATATAGTAGTAAAATAATAAAAATGTACAAAATGAAACAAGGCTGTGGGAGGTTCACTGTTGTGCTGACTCCTAGTTTCTATCAATATTTCTGTCTTCAGTCATATGTATATTTTTGGCAGTATTCTGCTTCAGTATTGATTTCTGT
This sequence comes from Campylorhamphus procurvoides, assembly GCA_013396655.1. NCBI lineage: Eukaryota > Metazoa > Chordata > Aves > Passeriformes > Dendrocolaptidae > Campylorhamphus > Campylorhamphus procurvoides. Next base: position 54,151 of record WBMV01007610.1, on the reverse strand, counting down.
TGCCTCCTGAATAGCTTAATATCTTCATACTGGCCTATAAGAAGAAGATTTCTGCCTCGTGTTACTACTAAGGAGTAAGATGGGAAGTTATGCAAGGAAAAGGAGAAGCAGATGGACAATAAAAATGGAAGGTGGGAAGGCATAATAAAAAGGGGTAGAAAAAGAGTAATGGAGATGTATGAGAATGGAATTTACATGATGGGGTGAGGCAATGACTAAACTCTTCCCATTACACAGATTGTTTCTTGGTAATACATTGGAGTAAGCCAAATGCACAGGTTCTATTAAGGTTTTCATGGCTTGCTATAATGATCTCTAAGGTGTATGTAGGGAAGACTTGGTAATTAGTACATAAGGCTATGCCTTGGCTTTATAGAAAGCAATATTAAACAGCTGGAAGGAAAGTATACACGACTCTCTAGATTGGTTATATACTTTTCAAAAACCTCACTTGAACAAGGAATGCGAAAATGGGCTAATGAAATTTATGTCGTGGAAATACTTAGTTTACCCTTTACTTATCAGCATATGACACCTCAGATTATATCATAGAATATTAAATAATTTTTGCCTGCAGAGTATCCCACATTTTGCAAATTTTTCAGTAACATCTAGGGCTTGGAGCAGATGAGACCTGTCATTTCTTTCATACTATATTCTTATGTGTTTCACTACTGTCTTCTCGTGTTAGTCCCACTGTATGTATTTAAGGTCAGACATCCTACATACTTTCACTGTTTCTTGTTCCATCTTGTCAGACGATTTGGGGAAAAAAGAGCAAAATACTCTTCAGGTGACAATTCATTTTCAGTCTTGATTCTAGAGCCTTAAAACTTGTCTTAGATTTTATGTCTACAGCTATTTTTCTGCTTTGTTTTCATGGTGTGTAATCTTGTTACTTGGGTTTGAATTTATAAAGGCTTCTCACTGACCCCACAATTTCATGTGCTTTATTATCTAAGATCTCCTGCATTTCTCTAACTCAGTTATTCATATAGTGTCAGGGGAGGTTTAGGTTAGATATCAGGAAAAGGTTCTTCACCCAGAGGGTGGTTGGGCACTGGAATAGGCTCCCCAGGTGTAGGGTGATAGACCAGTTTAAGGCCCTGATGACCATCCTGATTGGTTGCAGGAAACACCTCAGCACCTGGAGGGGGCATTCCCAGAAATCCATTGTCAGAGGAAAATGGGTTCAGACTGGTAGAATTAATGAAGAATGGAGTGTTATGGAAATAGCATGGCCTTCCTTTGCAACATCCTAAGAGAACACAGGGAGCCAACCCCCAGGCCTATGTCATCTGTCTATCAACCCAAAAATTATTATTGACTATAATCACTCAAACTGCCTAAGAGAAAAGAAAAGTATAAAAAGAGATTGGACAGGAGCAAAATTGGGGAGAAGTTCTATCATTTCTGTGGGGTAGTTAATGAGCTGCTGGATCTCCTCCCACTCCTTCGGACACTGTACGGGTGAGCAACCATTTACTCTGCTTTTCTTTACCTTGACCTTGCTTTATGCTTTAGGCCTTATGCCCTATAAGCTTCAGCTTTACCCTGAAGATACTTTATTTACTAATTGTGCTTTGCTCCTTTGATACTAATTTTACCTTGCCCTACACCTTGTAACTTACCGTGTATGTATCTTGCTTTGTATTCTCTTTTTTTGTTGTCCTACGTTGTACTTTATTGATGACTCATTGCTCATGGTTTGCTTTAAGGTGTGTGGTACCTTATCTTAGTGAGTTAAAATGTGTGTTAGTGGGAAGCGGCTATATTCTTTCTTTTTTGCTTTGTGTTAACAAGCGTGTTTAGATTTTGTTCTAGTCTTTGCAGATTTGTCTGTTGTGGAGGAGGGTTGCTTGACTTTTGTATTAAGGCTGAGGTAGTTGTGCTGTGTTGTAGAGAGTGTTCCTGATTTTTGGGTTTTGGCTTATTAGTTAAGTGCAATCATGCAGTTAACTGTTATCACTGGCAATGTGAACCCTACAGTAGTTTGTCACATACTTGTATTAATAAAAATTCTTTTCTGAACTATTAGAGTTAGTCTGGTTTCTTTGTGGTGCTGGCACCCTCATAACTTGCAGGAGAACTTTATGGAGAAGGTTCTCCCTTGCTATGAAGTGCCGTCCCCATATCCGGGTGTCAAAAGTCCTGTCCATAGCAGTGATTCTGTCTAGCGAAGGGTCTCTTGAGGTGAGACGGGGACAGATTGTTTTGGACTCTAAAAGGCTTTGATATTCTGGGGACATTGGTAGCTAATTAAAAATAGAAAAATACAGGTGTGACAAGAAATCTTTGCATTTCGGTCCCTTTTTCACATGACACCATGGAAGTGGTCATAGCACCAAGCCTGACAGAGTTCAAGAAGCACTTGGACAATGCTTTCAGGCACATTCTATGATTTTTGGCAATAGTCTGTGCAGGGCCAGGAGTTGAACTTTGATGATTCTTATGGATCCCTTCCAACTCAGATTCTATGATTCTCAGATTGCAGCAAATATTTGGATTTTTTCAAATGTGATGCTTGTCTTTTGTGAGTTTTCTCCTCACTTCTTAGCAAGTGTGTATAATTATCCAGCTGTTTAAACTTTTTATTGTCTTCTTTTAGTGTTAAGAGAAACTTCTTACACCCTTCTTGGGAGTTGACCCAGCATTTTGAATATTATCAACGTTAAACTTTCATATTTGTGCAAGTAAGATTATTGGGTGAAAAGCCTGAAAATAGTTTTCTTAGTCTGAAATAAGACAGAGTTAGCAAAAGTTAGGCTAGGAGTTACCGAAACAGTTTGCTAATTTTCTTCTAAGAAATGGAAATATATCTTGGAAGTTATTTTTAGAACAAAATTTTTTCATGAGAAGCAAGCATGTTCTTTAAAAGCACGGTGCAGGAGCTTTCTGAGCTGAATATATAACAAAGATACCACAAGATACATTAATTTTATATTTTCATTGGCAACATCATTTTAAAGTGACACAAGTTTAAGGTGCGAAGTGAATTAATGATGCAGGAATGTAGGAGAGAAATGCAGGTATTTTTTTCAGAAGACTACTTATAAATAAGTTTATTTAGGCAAAATAGAGTGCTGCAAATAGGTAGAAGTGGGTTACATTCATATAAAGCCTTCCTCAATTGTGGCTGTGTTTCTTTTTTTTTTGTTCGCTTGTTTTGGCATTTGTATGGTTTGGTTTTGGTGTGGTTTTGTTGTTGCTTGTTCCTTTGTGGATTTTTTTTGGTTGCCTTTTTAATACTATTATCTGCTTTACTATGAGACAAGTGTTGGCTTCTGTAACTGCCTGAGTTTGTTTCTTTATATTCTAGATGCTTGTTCTTGCAATATTGTTAATTATATCTGTTGCTAAAATAAAATTGTTATACATGTTGCTTCAGGAACTGGTCTCTAGGCCTCTCTAATTTCCATGCTGAGTTGATTTAATCATTCAGATGAACTCACTGAAGTGGCTGTTATACTGTGACAGTGGCAATGAGAGTCAAGAGAACTAATTAAAGTTAGACAAATCAGACTTTTCTGGTGGTAGTCTATTTTGTACATCTTATGACATACCTGATGGTTTCTTTGAATTATTCTAGGAATCTTTCTTTTAGGGATTTTATCTCAGAGTTAGTGCTGGTTGGCGCTGGAACATAGTAGAAAATGTCGCTGAAAGTTTTTATTATTACGAGTGTTTTACCTTTTAAAAAAGTCTGTTCTCTGCTGGTACTCATTTATAGTTTAGGTAAAAACCTGGTTTTGCTCAGTGGTTAAAGGTTAGAAATCTGTTGAGATTGATGATTAAATTTAAGTGCCTACTTGTAGGTATCTAGGATGTTAGTGTGATATACAGAGGAGATCTAGTGAAGACTGTCACAGAGGTTAGAAAGCAAGTAGATGCTTACATGTAAGCACCTGAAAAAGCTTTCTGAACTCAGAACTGAAGTGTCCTAGTCTTTTTCTCAAACAATGCCTGTGCCAAACATCATTATTTTTTTGTTGAAAAGTCAGGTAGCATGTAATTGAATTTATGTTTGAGAGAGAACGGTGAGCCTTCTGCTCTTATTAGGGTATTTTAAAAGTAGCTAACTTAAATGTAATTTGACAGCTTGCTTTCAAGAGGGATTTTTTTGAGTTTTCTGTAATGCTTCCTGTTTACAGTTACTGTTTATACAGTTGTAATGCAAAATGACCAGTCAACAAGTTGAAGAGAGAACATCTGTGGTTACGTAGTCAAACAATTTTCATTTGTCTGTAGACGTTAAGATCAACAAAAGGAATATTACTTCAGAATGTTAAGTGCAAAGGAATGGCAATTATATCAAATATAAAGACTGTTGAATGATGGTGAAAGTAAGTGGTTCTCAGGAATGTGTTTCTAAGATTTTGTGTATCTTTGTGTTCCACACATGGTGCCAGCATTGACCAGGATTTAATCTGAGTGGAATGACTTGTAGTAAATTCCTCACTACTTTTTTTTTTTTTTTTGCTTTGATATATTGAGGGTGGAGAAAACTTCTACATAGTCTTCAGTTTTCTCACCTTATCTGTAAGGGATCCGTAGCATTTTTTAAAGTCATATACTTACAATATCACTATCTTCCTTCATTTGCATTGTTCCTAGTTTTCTTGCATAAAAATGGACGTAAGGGTTTTTTTTCAAGACTATCTAAATCTTTTTTTTTGTTGAAATCTCCTAAAAATAATACACTTACCTTCAGACATTTTTATATTTTTTTTCAGAATCCATTTTTCTTTTTTTTATTGTGTTTAGATTTTTGTATATCTGGTTTTCCCATTCACATCTGCAAGTTTGCAGATTGGACTTTTAAGAACTCTTTGTGTTTATGTAGGATGTGGTAAGTGAAGCAAGAACTGCTAGCATGTGATATCCTGTCATGCTATACCTGTGCAGTGGATCAATACTTTCCAGAACAGTACACTCTGTTGTGTGACGTGTAACACTGCAGTTTCCCAAACATTCAGCATTGCAGTTGCAAGAGGCATCTTGACTCATTGAACATGAAACCATCCACTAAATCATACTGAACTGGTTAACTGGCAGCCATTTGGAATGTTTTGTTCTGTTTATTTTGCGGGTTTGTTGAATTTGTTTTCTGATAACGTTGCAAACCAGATCAGTTCTATAATTTGGGTCTTTGGGAAGCCCTGTGACTGCTCTGTCACATTTAGAATGGGATGTTCAAGAGAAAAAGGTGAAGGCAAAGGGCTTCAGGATGAGGAGAATATTGTCTTCATTTGATCCAGTGCTGGGTGATGTTAGATTAGTTTCCTCTTGAAATCACAGTACAAGTCTGCTGCATTTCAAATGTACTAGATGTTTGGCACTTAACAGGCATATATGCCTCTGTGTATGTATGTGGGAGGTTTGGTGCTTGCAGAGAACATGGAGTTCCCTGCACATCATAAACATTTCTGTTTAGGCTTTTCTAACACAGTGGGAAAAGGTTTTAATTTTGCAAGGAACTCTTCAGCTTGATATATTCTTTTGAATTTGAATTTTAACCCATAGTTCTGCGAGACATTAGTACACATAAGTCTGCTTAAACAAAAAGGTTTGATGTAGTTGATACTGAATTTCCTGCTTGAGGTTTTTTTTATATTTATGACAAGAAATGCAGTGGATTATTTTCCAGAAAACATTGCTCATCCTCTTTCCTTGATTAACTTGGATTAGTATTTAATATTTCTTCTAGGTAATACATTCTACAGTTTAGACATGGTTCATGTGACTCAGTAGCTAAGAATTTCCACCTTGATTTATGTTGCCAGTAAAGTTTTTGAATTTTTTCCTTTAAAAACATTGGTTTACTGTATTTCTCAATTAGAAATCCTCCCCTCTTTGAGTTTCTATGATTTACAGAATATTAAATAAGAAATGATAAAATGAGCTATAAAAATTTCCCCCTATCAATAATAGCGAAATGAAAAGGGCACTAACAACATTCATACAGAATCATTGATGTTTTCAGTAAACTGTTCATTTCAGGAAATTTGGAAACTCTATCTCTGATATTTTGAACTTTACTAACTTATGGATTTTTTCCAGCTGATGTATTTATTTTGCTGTTTTATCATCAATTTATAAGAAAAAAATGATAGTTTGCAATGTATGTCTTGTAATGAAATGTCAAGGTTTCTGCTCTCAGTGTAGTTTTTACTTTAGACTTAGGGAATTTGATTTCAACTTTTGTCTCATGTTGCCTTCAGTTTTTGGAACTTACCTTGCCAGAAAACATGCTTTTATTTTTTTTTTTTTTGGAAGTAATTGCCTTAGCCTTGTCACTTAAGGGTTTCTTTTTTCAGGCTTTCATGAAGATAAAGTTATCTTTTTTTACATTCGTGAACTGAAGTGCTGATAAATTTAGCTTCTCTTTCTGTTGGATCTTGACTAATCATTCTGTCTCATGGTCAGTAGCAACAAGCATAATTTCCTAGTGTCCATGATGTTTTTTTTGGGGGAAGAGAAGACATTTTGCATATTCTTTACTGCAGTGGATAGTACTCATTTTTTGTTATGAATGATTCTGCTCTCTGTGTCAACATTACAGGAAACTAAAAGATAAAATTATCTTCCTTTGAAATTCAAAGACATCTGGAAAAATATGAGTTGAAAATAATGTTATCTGATAAAGAAAAAGGAGATGGGGTAGGTTATTTATATAATCTGTGTATGCAAGAAGGGGTGAAGTATCTCATGCGCTTCATCTGTCTCAAAAAGCTTTTTGTTAGAATACCCTGTGTGAAACTGTTGATGATGGTTAGTATAATGATACTAACTTAAACTTTCATTCCTTTTGTTTATTACCAAAGTTAGGGTAGACTATGGATCTTTATCAGAATACATATATTTGGGAACTTTATAGGAAACAGTAGGGCAACCTAAAACTAAGAATTTATTAAGATTCAAAATAGTACAAAGTGATGAAAATATCTGCATAATAATCAAATGAGATTAATCTGAGGTTTTTCACACTTTTTTTTTTTCTGAATGGCTGGTACTGATCACAGTGTGAGAAGGGATTAGGGCTAGACATGGCACAGATACTTAAACGCTGGCTATGAGACAGTCTTCACATAAAAAATACAAGTTTTTGTACATGTAAGGTACATATTTACACTAAATCCTAAAAAACCAGATCTGTGCAGAAATATAATGGGTTTGTAAGCTGTATTTATGGTCATTCCTAATGCCAGAACTCTGAAATTTTATCTAGCACTACTGCGTTTAGCTTATTCATCACAATAGCTCAAGGGTAAACTAAAAGAGAAGACGTAATTCATCTTGGTGGCAAACACTTGGTGGGATTTGATTATGCAAATTGATTTAAATTTTGTAGTGCAAGTATACAAATGAGCCTCTGGTACCAAACAGTTTAACTCTCTCACAGATAAAATGTAGTTGAAGAACAAATTGAGTTTAAACAGGGAAGTTGCTTTTTCACGTTGTGCAATCCAAACTTAATGCATTTGAGTGTTCTAAGGTTGCAATTAAACATGGCTAGAAGCTACACAAATTAGCAAGCTTTTAATGGCACTTATGGTCATCACAATTTGATATGGATGACTGAATTTTACTGTCAGTTACAAATAGATCATTCAGTATTGTTTACTAGGAAACAATCCTCCTCCTGTGTCAGTTTTTGCTGAAATGAATGTAAGAATTCACTAAAAATACTGTAAACAAATGTAGAGGTTCTGCAAAGGAAGTGCCCCAACTAGTGTCTGTCCAGGACAGAGCTAAAAAATATGTAAACTTATTTGCCAAAAATCAGTTTTTCACTGATTTTAAATAGTTTTAGTAGTTTTCAGTGATATATCAAGGTAATACATGCTAAGTCTCAGAATTTAGTAATTTTCTAGTATCTTTCTGCATTATTCAAATAAATGCATGATGTGTTGCATTTTGTATGTTTTCCATTTCTGTTATTTGTTAGGTGGACATCTTATACCTTATTAAGGTATGTTATTTTATCCCTTACTTGAATGCACAAAATTTGAAGATAGGTTTCTCAAGTGCATATCATATTATCTCTAGGTTCTACACCCAAATGTGCTTAATTTAGCCCTCTTCTTCAAAAAAGCATCTCTCTGCACTAGTGTGCTTAATTGTACACATTAGCTGAGTTGAAAATAGTAGTGGAAAAGTGAACTTTACTGAATGTGTTATGCTTTTAGTCCTCTCTCTTTTACAAATGTCATAGCTCGGTTACTGAAAGGCATCACAATATACAGAATTATTGATTACTCTCTAAATGTAGCTAAGAACAAAACTCTTTTTGCAGTAGTTACAATTACCATTGTGAGAATTTTCTAGCGGGGGAAATTGAGGTGGACTTTCTCTTGTGGGTTTTTTGGTTGTTTTTTTTTGGTACGGGGGTTTTGCTGGTGTTGTTTTTGTTGTTGTTTTGTTTAGGGATTTTTTTTTTGTTTTTTTTGTTTTGTTTTCTTAATGCTGCAGAGTTGCTAATTTTTTCTTTATTAAAAAGCTGTATGTTTCCAAAATAAATCAATAGGAAATGCAAAGAGCTAGTGGTAGCCTTATGTAAATCTCAGAGGGCACAGTCACTGTATTATCTTCTGCCTCAGGGTAATAGGAGACCGAAAGAAGTCCTTAGAAGGTGGCTCTCCCGAGATAAACAGCTGTACACATTTGGGAGATTAATTTATATACATGACTGAGGGAGAGTTTCAGGAACTGAAGATTCATGAAGAGTATCAGAAATGCATTAGAATGAAGAGAAGTAGCTTTTCTTGAGAGAAGTGATATGGGCTATGCTGACCTGAATATGCAGAAACAAGAAGCAGGACAGATGAGTGTTGGAGCCAGTCATTCCATCATAGAAGTTCCACAGTAGTTACGTTCTGTTCTGGTATGTGCAATTAATTATTTTATATATGTTTTTCTATTCCGTGGTTTTGCTTAATGTCTTGAAATGTTAGCAGCTTTTTGAATACTTTGGGAAGTCGTTAAAAAGCCAGAAATTACCCATGACTGAGATTTCTCATCAGATGAAAGGTCAAGGTCCTATTCTATAAGACAGTTGATTCTCGTTGAACCAAAATCTTGTAAAAGCCCTAGAGGGTTAGCTAAAAGCGGTCCAGAAGGGCAAATTTAACCATCAGTTTGAAGCAATAGTTCACCTTTAGTCAGAAAATCAGGTAACAGCATTTTAATGTGTGTTTTCAGTCTAAATTACCTGCAAATTCTTCGTGGCTCTAAAATACGGACAGTGCAACCTTGAGGTGGCAAAGAGGGTGAGTAGATGAAATGATCCATATCTGATTTTCCATTGGCTTGTTCCCTGAAAATAGTTAGAACAATTTTGTCCTGAATACTTAAGAAAGAGCCAGGAGATAGCTTGGGTACAGGAAGACGTCTATATTGGCAAGAGGAGTAATGAGGAACAGACAAGGCATCTCTCAGAACTGCCATTTTATCTAATCACTTTTGCCAGGGTATAAATAAACAAATTGCCCTCTTTCAGGACTAATGTCTCATTGAAATCTCTCTTTCAGGAAGCAATAGATAGGCTGTTGAACTGCATCAGGAAATTGCCCAAATCAGAAAATACTAGAGAAACAAAATGTTTTGTTATCACTTACAAAAAAAAAAAAGCTTCTCTTAACCCAAACTGTTATGCGTTATCCTTCATCTGTTTATATAGTCATGCTGATGTATTTTTAAATATTTTTAGAAGTTTTCAGTCTGTGTTGTTAAAATGTAGTAATCTTGGTTGGAGCAGGAAGGACAGATTAAACTCTCTCTCTATCCAGTGGCTTAGGTGGGCTCTGAACATTACTGCAAGAGCAGAGATTCACTTATTTTCTTACAAAACAGGACCCTCTTCTCATCTATTCATGCTGAAAGGCTTAATTTTCCTATTCATGATCCTCTTACCTATATTTAATTGTAACCTTATGGCCATAAAGTGAATTCCATGCATAATTTATTTTTTTCCCCTGACGAAAATAAGAATTTTAGAGTAGCCAACAGATTTTTTTCCTTTATGCATAGCTAGTGCTCTACAATGCATAACAGTGAGACATATTTACTGTGTAATACTTGCTTCTTGGTATAGTTTTAGTCTGTAGTAAATATTAAGTAGAGTTAAAGATGCATGAATAATCAGAGACTTCTGCATTATTTTCTGTGTATTATCTCACACATTCTATATTTTGCCATTGTATTAAATTTGCTCATTAAGAACCAATGTCCTGTAAATCCCATGAGGCAAATGTAATATCTGTAGCATAGGGTATATTCAAACATCTGTTTATTGCAGAGCACTGGGCCACTGAATATGGTTCTGATGTCCAGATATAAAGTGATACTGTAAAAGCTGATCATAGGCAGTGTTGAGTCTGGAATTGACTTTAAATGAAGTGCAACCAAAACACTTTAATAGTGGATCTCATCTCTTTCTTTACATGCCTGTATACACAAATTATTTGTGTTATGGTTACAATTATTGTCAGCTGTGCCAAGGAGATGATTAAATACTGAGTATTCCTTAATTTTTGTATATATTTTGATCACCTATTGAAAAATATAACTGCTTTGGGTTTTATTTCCAGGTGGATATTAATAATTTTCTGTCATGTTAATACTAAATAAAGCTGTTAATTTTTGCAATTAAAATCATCTCTCATTACATGAAAATTGCTGTTGTGAATATACAAAACACCACTAATAAATGACTTTTTTCCTTTGGCTGGTTGTTACATTTAAGACACAGAAAATATTCCATCTTCAGAGATTGAGGATGAAAGTAGTATAATAAGACATCAGTGCTATGAAAAAGCAGACGGTTTATATTTTACTGCTTGAATAAAGTTCAAGGAAAACAACACCAGGCCCCAGAATTCATTGAGATAAAAATAGTTGGAGGCTGGGAGAATATGGAGTCAAGGAAGAAGGAAGCATGATATAGGCTTTCTCTGCCTTAAACACTTTTGAAGGCAGCTCTTTCTCCTGTCAGAGATGGGATGCCAAGATAGATGAAGACTTTGATCAGATTCAGCATGGCTGTTCTTATGTTTTTAAGTATTTAAGAGAAAAAATAATTGTTTGTACAGTTATATGTTGCTAAAAAGGTTTTATTTTGTATACTTTAAAGATGCTGGACAACTGGTGCACAGAAAACAGTTATGTTCCATATAGGAAAATTTCTTATCGGATTTTGTGTTTAGGCAGTGTATCCTTGCACAACTTGTCCGTAGAATGAAGTTTTTACTTCTCACCAGGTATAAAAAAAAATAGTTGTTGCTGCTATTCAGTCTTTTCTTTCTCATTTGTTAGAGCATGGCAAGACAAGGGGTTCAATGGGGTGCTCTTGTTTCAGTGGCTAATTCCTGTCAGAGGAAATGCAAATGAAAAGGGTCAAAAAATGGCTTGTGTTCACTTCCTGATTTGAAATGTAAATGTACTGCTGGAAGTCTACCACTGGAGACAGGAATCAAACAGCTTTATGAAGTGCAGGGTAACAGCACAAAGTATCTTTTGAGAGACTGATTTGTAAACTGGAAATGTTTGAGAGCAACAGGCAAATGCAGTCCGTCTCCTCTAGAACTGTATGGCATGGTAAGCCAGCTGAAAGGAATCTACAAAACTTGGAAAGAGGTGCAAAAGCTAAGGTTAAATATAATTTGGTAACAATCCTTTTTCTCTTTGCTATGTTAGAAAATAGAGACGTGCTTTTTTAAGTCCACAACCTGTTCTCTGTCACAGCCATTTGAAAGCATTGATGTGCCCTGGAATGCAAACCTCTAGCAGGATGTGAAATGCAGTTGGAGAAGTTGGAAAAGAGTTCATTCAGTGAATGGCAGCATTACCACCTGGGAATTCAGACTCTCAACAAGGAGGGATGGAGCAAAATAGTTCCCATGGAAAGACTGAAAGGGGATTGGGGTGTGGGAGTTGCCTTGGAACTGTGACAACTGCCAGCTCAGAAGCAAACCCCAGGACTGACTGTGTGCTGTGTTCTTTTCCTTTCTTCCAAATACCCATCTACCAAGTTTCAAACTAAAATTTTAAATTAAGTATAATATAAAACCTGCCATCTTCTGCTGTAAGCACACCTTAACATTATAGGTTGAAAAGCTAATAAGAAAATTGGCCAGAGATGTGCTAATAGCTATTTAAAAAGTGATTTTTATTAGTACAATGCAGTAATGTAGTAGTAGTTCAGGCATTTAAAATTCAACCAGAAGGTTTTGTATTAAGTTACATGATCTATATGCAATCTATATTCCTGCATACAATATCTGTATGCCTTTTTGAAGGAAGTATACACTACATGCTGTTTTAAAAGGTCGGATATAAAGACAAGGAAATAAAGAATATTGTGAACATGGATGCATGAGTTATTAGTCACTATGACTGATAGAAACAGCAAAAAGGTATTTAAAACTAAAAATATTGTTTGATTTTTTTCTTTTTGATGTTTTTTAATGTAGTTGTGGTACACGTGTGCTGCAGTCATATTTATAATAACTCTCACTATAACTCCTGAGTTCTCATCATGCTTGCTTCTTCATGTGTTGTGGATGTATTTGGGATTCGCCTTTTGTACTCTCTTGGAGCTGAGCATGGTTATGATCTTTTATCTCTTCATCCTGTACCACTTCTCTGAGACCTTAGGATGTACTTACCATCTTGTCTTCTTACCTGGGTCACTTCAACCTCATTCTATACCTTTCACCATCATCTTTTAATGGTTTCAGTCTGTTGATCTTTCATTTATCTGCAGGAGACTGTACTTTTTTTTAGCCTGTTCCTTGTTTTTCTAATTGGCATGTGCTATGAAGTTGCATGTGGGGAGTCTTTAAGGCAAATTTATGTCATTTTCACTAATACATGCATTCATATAGACCTTCTTTTGTCATTTCTTTTTTTTATTTCGTTTCACTCCCCTGCATTCTCATGAATTCTCCATTCATAACAGTATTAACATTTCTATTACAAATCTCTATAGGTGTACATTTCTCTTGGAGTGTGTTTAACTTTTTTATACCTCTATACCTGTATAACAACCAGTATACTAAAATTTAGAGAATGCCACTGCAGTTAGTGTTACATGGCTCAGCTGTTAATGTAAGTGAAATGCTGCCATACCGTGTCAAACATGTTATTTTATCCAAGGCCAATATTTTGAGTCATTGGTGCCTGTAAAATCAATGGAATAATAAGGAACAAATATAACAGAAAAATATTCCTGTCTCCCAAAAGGGTGTGTAATATAATACCACATCAATTTAAGAACTCTACTGAACCTGTCCTATTTTTTTTAGCTGTAATTAACTTCTTTTTGATCCTTGATGAGTTTTTGGGCCTCAGTTGGGATGAAAAGAGACACTGAATGTCTGAATATTTTTTCTTTGTATTTTTTTCACTGCTTCTGGCAATGTATGGAACTACTTCTCCAGGATCAGTAAGACTGTTGGGAATTAAAAATTAATGTGGTTGTTAATGGCCCCAGGAGGCTGCAGGCACATCCAGGGATTCCTGAAACATGGATGGATCTCAAAAACCATCTCCCAGTCTCTTGGTGGGCATTCAATGGGTCCTTGCAGGAATAGATGTCCTTTGAAGTGTTGTTCCATTGTCATCTTATGCAGCTGGCTGTGTTGCCTGCATACAGAAACAATGGGCTAGCATAGAGGGCAAGGCAGTGGTTCTGCACCTGAAGGTATGGTCCTGGGTTTTTCTGTTTGAGTGTGCTGACAGAGGCATGTGCTTAATCTGTGCAAAACCTTTTTAGCCTGACAGATATTATGGATGTGGAAGGCAGGGGCATGTCTTTTCAGTTACATTTTCATCTTTTAGACAAAACTCAAATGGTTTCAATTTGGAACAGCAGTAGCTGCTAATTTTTTTCTCAATAAGCAAATCAGAGTCTATTCTCTTTTGTGAAAGATACTATAGACTAAGAGTATCAAACTTATGTGCATTAATAGATCTACTTTAATAGTATTTGTATCACATATTTCTTATTATTTCAATTTTAAATAGAGACAAAAAGTTGAAAAGTATTACATTTGTGTTTTCAATTAGATTGAGCACACTGTCTGAGGAAAAGTCAATATGAAAAAGTGCAGGCTTCTCTGAGTTGACATCAACAGGGGGATGACCTTTTCCCACTCTTTCCAATCCAGTAGATGAATTGTGTCCACAAAGAACAACTTTTTTGTTTGTGTTTTAAATCTCAGTTTGTAGTTCGGCTGCTAATCTGCAGTTGCCTTACATCAGGTCCTGGATTCTGTTTGCTGTCCTACCGGTAAGCACTTTACGCAATGTAAATGATCACCTGGAAAACAGTTGTGCAGGTGCAGGGGATATAAGCAATTTTATTTCATTGAACTGGAACAAAGTAGGACTGTTTAAAGATAAGGGAAACTCTTGAACTGGTGATTCTGGGTGCAGGAAGTTTTGAACTGGAGACTGATTACTGAATGAACCTCTATCGCTTTTGACTTAAGAGAATCTTCAAGAAAATGTATTTGTTACTCAATATCATTCCCAGAGACTACACAACTGAGAGGCCAGGATAGGACCTCCGAATCAGTTCTTTGAAGCTAGAGACTTATTTTCTTTCATATTTGATCCATGTGTAGCACATTAGTAGTATTATGTAAAGCTCAATATGCAATAAGAAGTAGGCAATGTTATGAATGTATAGCACACAATTATTCAATTGTCAGGAAAGAAACATTTTTATATTTATGACAGGTTAGTAAAATTATCTGTTTTAACATCGTCATCATTACCTGCTAAGAATGGATAGGGGTGGAAAATATACCTAACTGGTAAGGTTGACCCATAATGTCTTTCAGCTTGGAAATTATAAGATAGCTTATATTAATCTCATAAATTTATACCATTTTTTTTATATTTTAGTAATAACCCATCTCAAAAATGCAGTGTGATATTTCAGCAAATGTTGAACAGATTAATATACAGTGGTTGTATATATTTTTTGCAATGGATATTTTTCATAAAAATACTAAATAACTTTGGTAATTACGTCATAATAGTAATAATTACTTGTATAATTATAAAATTCTTCTTTCCATATGTTTTGAGAAAATAGCAGCATTTCTATATTTTTGGGGTTTTCTTGCATAAATGATCAATATTTCCTTTCAGGTGATAAAGCACACTAGCTGAAGTAAACTATGAATATAGCTACCTAGATGTTTCTGGAGTTAAGTATTTGCTTCATATAATCAATGGGTTCAGAATTAAGGATATGCATCAGTGAAGACAAGCACATAATGAAGACAAAGAATGGCTGTGGAGGCTTCCTGATCTTAATATGCAATAATTAATTTCATTAACCCAAATTTAGGAAGCTCTGGCAATTATTAAAAGGCTCAGAAATCTAAGCAGAATTTTGTATATCGATGGCCTGAATTTTGTATGGCATGTTGCAGATGCTTTTAGATTTTTTTACAGAAGGTTTGGGTATCAAATTCAGTAGATCAGCTGCCATCAATCAAATATATTGATGCATGTTTGTGAAAAATCTGTTTCCTTCAACTTCCAACCACAAGGAGGCTTTGGGAAGAAAGGTCATCCCATCATTGGAATCACATTCATAGATTTTTAGCAAAATATGACTGGAGGGACTGTGAGAGAATATATAATTGTTTGCTGAAACTGTGCCATGTGCCTCACTGAGTCCAAAGGACTCCTTGTATGTTGAGCTGTGTACACTGATGACATGTAATGGGCATTAATTCTTTTTGAATGACAGATAGAATCAAAAAAAGGAAACTCGTATTTGCTGAGTGTTTTTAGAGCAAGTCTTGCCAGTGGCAATCAGTATGCAGATAATTAGAAGTTTGTCTTAACTGATGTATTATAGGCAAAGATATTGAGATTATTAAAGATGAGATCCACTGTAAGTTGCTCTAGACATGTAGAAGTAGTCATCTAAGTTTCGGTAATACTCGCCAGGGAGAAAATACCACCTTAGGTGTTAGTTCACCACCCTGTAGGATTGCAAAGTAAAGCTTCATGAATCATTTTAAAGGTATTTATCATTTTCTTCACTGACTGAAGATGGTGTTTAGATCTCTAACATAAACCATGTGTTGACTTCAGATGCTTAAGGTCAGTTTAGGTAAATGGCCATGTGATTCAGAAATTGTTGTTTCCAAAACATGCATGAAGCCAGAGTAACTATACTATAAACATTTACGTGGTGATGAAGTTTATGTTAATTTTTTTTATGAGAGATTATGTTGCATGCAAATAGATTCTCTAAATTTTTTCGTTTACTGGTAGCATTAAAGTGTAAACTTCTAAAGAATATGCCATGTTTTATGTGCCAGTTTGAGGATATTTTCAGTACCAACTCTGCATATTTGGGGAATATTCTGACCATGACAGTTTTGAGTACATGTTCAGAAAGTTTCCACAATTAAAGAATATTATTATATCCAGTTTTCAATTTGCATTAACTGGTACTAATTTTTTTCAGAAATTCATTGTAGTGTACAAGAAATGATGATGGATCTATAATAAAATGTTCAAGTATGCTTCTAACAATTAAAACAGCGAGCAGGTTCATGAAAGATAATTTCAGATAGGCTAATTTGGCAGCCAATGCTTGCTCATTATAGAGAACCTCTTACACATTATGGAGAACTTCTTACACATAATGAGGAAGGGAAGAAATAGGGACCTGGACTCAAGAGAACTCTTGAGGAGGTGATAGTTGTTTACTACTGCTCCTGGCATGATGATATCTTTTATCTTCTTCAGCTGCTTTGCTTTCTAGTAAGGAGTGATAATGAAGGCTGTTTTATTTTAAGGGCTTACTGCATACCCTAAAAGGTGTGAAGATAAAAGATTTCAGATAGAACCAGTACATTAGTCCTTTTGTAAATATACTGTCTTCGTTATATTATGAGCATAATGAAATCGAAATCACAGAAAATTAAGTAACTCATAGCTAACCATTACTAGAGCCTAGACATGAATCAGTAAGTTTTAGAGTTCTGTTTCTGACCAACATGCCAAATCTTTTCTGTGATTTTATTTAAAGTGACACCTGGGTTATAGTTTTGACTGGATTTGTGCTGCCTCATAGGCAGGACATGAAGCAAATTATGCATATCATATTATTTGAAAAAATACAGGTTTCTGTTGATTAAAACAGGCACTAAAAGTATAATGTGCCTTATTGCCATATGAAATGGAGGAATTTTTTAACTGCTGGCTTCCTTTAATGATGATCTCTATTTCTATGTTTGTAACATCTAATTCTGGGTAATTTGTAAACTTTCTTCTGGTGTCCAGTTGAGGTATACTACACTACCACTTGGAACACCTCTGAATATGTCAGGCAGAATCAGTAGCTATGTTTTTGCACACCATTTTATGTCATTGTAGAGAGTTCATCTTGGATAAATAAAGAAAACAAGTTTAAAGGCTTGTTGAAGTTGCATATAAGACAGTTATGTAGGAACTTGTTGAAGCAATTTCTCCTCTCTTTAATGATAAACAGTTACACACATCACTTCCCAAGCTATACCTTTTGTTCTGGCCATTCAGGTTTATTTAGAACCCACCCACAGAGACACACATTAATTCTGTTCAAAATCGAATTGTTACCTGATCCAAGATGCAATGTATCTAATTTATCTGTATTGATCCAAGTCACAGGTCACAGGTACATGCAGTACTGCTTGTAGTCTTATTTGGGCTTTTTGTTTGCTTGGCATTTCAGGGATGGGTTCTGGGGTTGGGAAGACTTTGCCTTGTCCTCAACTCTTTGAGTTTTGAATTGCTTTTGAGACATGTAAGTGTTTCAGCAATTTTCCTGCTTGAGATAGGATTCTCAGTTTGGGACTCTGACATGTCAGAAGAACTATGAGGTATTGCTTTCTGATTAATATTTTAGGTTAATAATCTGGTCAGCAGTGTAAGGCATATAAATGTACATTGTGATTAAACTCCATTTCAATAGAAAATTTCAGATATATTTTTTCTAAAAGGGTCAGGGGAGCATGTCAATGAAAAGAAGAGAATATATTCCAGAATGTTCAAGTCTGTATTCAGATCTTTGCAAGACTTGGATTCAGGTCATGATCGAAGCATTAGAATGTATATTTAAATTATAATCTTTAGATACCCTTTGCCAAGTGAAATTAATTTTGCCATTTTCATATATAGTGTATGTGAAGAAGGGCCAGATCTGGGGTATGACATTCTGGTACAGTTGGTAGGCATGAATTTAAATTGGTCAGTAATGGCATAAGCCTTAAACTCCTGGGAATTTGGGCATCTAGTCTAAAACAGCAAGGGAACATCTGTGTCTCCTCAAGATTCTAAACTTCAGCCTTAAACTTTTTTTTTTATGTCCACCTTTCAAAAATGGAAGAAGGATAGGCAAAGAGGGAGTGAAGTAATATGGCTTTCCTCTTTCACTAATGGCCCCTGCCCAGGTGGGGCTTCAGCTCATCTTACTCTGCCAGAGGAAATTCGAAACCCGGGAGCATGCCATGGCTGTGGTGCCACAGTGTGCTGGGGTGAAAGTTTCTTTTCTTTAACAAGATGCTATTAGGCACTGAGTCACCTGAGATGCCTGCAGGGATTTGTGAACCTCAGAAATATGTCAATATAATATTTAAAATGATTGATGTTCCTTGTCTCCCATGTTCTTTAATTTTTCCCCTCCTTGAGTACACACAAGGAAATATGAATTACATACATACGAATTGCTGTTAGTTTAAAAAAATTGCACTTTTTTTATGTTGTTCTATTTTGGCGTTCTTGTAGGTAGTTAGTGTATTATCTTTAATCTGTAGATTTTAGAACCTTAGCACTTGAACTAATCTTTCAGATCTGTATACTCTTAATGGATGTGTACCATTACAAATGCTATGTTGGAGTCAACTCCCATGTCATCTCTTCTGAGACCTAGTTATATGTCAGAAACTAAAACTTGAGAAACTCTTAACAGATTTGTGCCAGATTGTCAGGTCATGCAAATCAGCCTATTATGAAATTAATGAAATTATGAACTGATTCATGCAAGTTTTAGATTTGGTTTATTGCTTCCAAGTATATTGAGGATGTTGTTAACTGTCTCCACAAATACTCACTTCCTCTTGTCCAAATTGCTGGTGCAGTAGGTAGTGCTTGTTGAACTATACTCCTGAATATGAATTTCCTTTTTAATTTGCTGAATGTTCTCTAATTTACATTTAGAACCAGAAAGTCATGGGTAGAATATACTGTTATGCACACTATTGAGATCTCCACTAGCTAGAAAGGATTAGTGCTGCCAGTAATTAGAGCAAAAGAGATCCATTTGAACTCTTTGTTCAGGAAAGCTAAGTTCAGTCTGAAAAACTTTTCAAATAACAGTTTCTTCATTTTCTTTGTCTTGCTTTAACCCGGAGGTACCTGAAATAGGTCATCATATTAAATATTATGCAAAAAAATTATCTAAAGATTTCTAACATTTAAAGATGTCCTGTAGTTTCTTCTAAACTTTTTTTACTTTATCTTTCCCTGTTAGAAATAAGAATATTTTAATAATAATTGTAACATATTAGAGGGGGGAAATTAAAAAAAATAATATTTATGTTTAACATAACAGACTTTATTTTAGGTATAGCTTGGTTTAGATACCTTTATGTTGAAGTAGCTACAGAAAGGGAGTGAGAAATGAGAAATTCCAACAGTTTTTGCCTTTGGGTTATTGTTAAGTAGTTAAAAATAAATACTCTCTTCACTTGGTATATTTTCAGATGATGGTGTTATGACCTGCCTCAGAAGGTGAGGGTAACCCAGGTTCTTGGTAATAGATCCCTTGGGGCAGCTTAGAGTGAAAAAACACTGAATGATTGGTGTTTGTAAATATATATATGGGGTTTTAGAACAATTCGGTTTCAGAGGAAAACTGGTATGTAGCCATTTTGATTGTCATTATCAATAGTAATATAGCAATATAAAAGCATAAAAAAATAACACTTAAGAGAATGTATAAGAAAAATAAGGAGAAAGAAATTATATAAGTAGAGAGACATATAGTCACCACCTCTTAGATCCAGTGGATGGAACTTGGTGCTTGCAATTTTGATGGCTGTTGGTTGAAGTGATGGTTGCAGTCCTGTTGAAGTGATAGTCTTGATCTATTGAGGGTGGGGGAAGTCCACAAAACTCAAAGATTTCATGAGTTATATGTGCTCAGGTTCAGGTAAGAATGCCTAGTCCCTCCGCGTGGTGGGGGGTTTTCCAATGGATGATATAATACTGGATCACAGGACATGTCCTGAGCCTTTGTACAGAATCAGTCATGGCCCATTGTGGTCCATCATCTGAGGCAAATAGCCCAGACTAGGTGTGAGTGTCTGATGCTCCCTGGAGGGGTTTCCACAGCAGAGTCATCATGTAAAGGAGGACATTGGCATGATAAGAAGGACTATCCCACCCTGCAGGATTTGGCTGTTACCAGCCTCTTCCCTTATCAGGAAATTCTGTTTGTAGATTTGGGAAATCACACCCTTCTGCATCTGGGGTAGTTAGACAGTACTACCCTCCTGATCTTATCTCAAGGTCCTTTCCCAATCCAAATTAGTAGGAATATTCAGGGAGGGGTGGGCTTCACTGGATGAGCAGCTGTTTCTTTGCAGTTCACTTTTACAGTGAACAAAAGTCTTTTGGTGACCTTAACAATGTTTAGGCCATTAACCATTTCAGTCTGTGACAGAGTGAGAAAATACATTTAAGACTGATATATTGTCTTGCATTTATGCCTGTTGAAAACTGCATAGATGTTATATTTAAATATTGTATTTACTGAGAAAAAATGCTTTCTTAATCCACATAAAAATCCACAAAAGCATTGTAGACCTTTGAAACTGCATGTTATCTTGTAATATAGTAATGCCATGCATAATTAATCGAATTCATTGAAATGATTCCTTAATTTGTAGGCTTTCTAAAAAAAAAAAAAGAAAATTGTATGGTCCCTATTAGAAATTTTTCAAAAATCTGTAATCTAACTAATAGTCTTGATCAATGTGTAAAATATGGTTAGAAAGTCTTAGAAAAATAATTTAATAATTTAAAATAATGCTGCCGGAAGAATGTTTCTTTTGAAAAGGGAAGTTAGTAGTGGTACTCAGTAAATATATTGTGACTAAGTGTTGCTGGATTTAATTATTCAGCTTACCTCTAATGATTAAATGCTGAATTTGAAATAAATATTTTTGTATCCTGTGAAATAATTTGGAATTTCAGGATCCTTGTTACCACAGCCTTGGATAGGTCTTACTATTGTATTCTCTGCCGAGGAACTGTTTTGACATATGCAAAACATCTGCCACTTATTTACAGAGAAGAAAAGGCCCGTGTGAAGGCTGTGTGAGGTATGATGCTGGGTAGACACCAAATGTAATTTGAAGAGAGCAAGTAGAGAATTGTTGGAGAAGCATGCTGCCCTTTGCAGCTGTGAGTCTCTGTTGCAGTGCAAGATGATGTGATGCTTCCAAAAGCAATAACATATAATATATGGCTCTGCTGTACTGACTGTGTTGGAGTTAGGTCTTTATCTAGGTATTATCATTAGAAATTGTGTCTATTCTGTAAATTTATAATAAGAAGCTCAAACAACCTGAAACTCATTTTTCTTCCAAAGAATTTTATATACTAAATTCCTTTAGTGGAACACATTTAGTTTTCTGAGAATAAGATAAATTGTGGTTTAATAACTTGTAGAACAAGTAACCAACCTCAACCTCTGACATAGGTGCAGAGTGTTTAAGATGCTTACAGTTTCTTGGTTGGCAATGTTTGAGACTGGGCACTCCATCTGCTGGAGGAGCTCCTATTTTGGGTAGAATATACAGTGAGATTGAGCAGAATATAAGCACGTGTGAGAACAAATAGATTTTCGGAAGATGTGCAAAACTATTTTAACCCCCTGCCCCCTACAGTTTTTCCAAGTATTTTAACAAATGAGTGTATTTACCTTTTCTTTGTACCTTTCCTTTGCACCTTTCAAAGGTACCTTTGTACCTTTGAAAATTTATGTATCAAAATTATCTTTCCTTTTAGGTAATTTATACTATATTTCTGTGTGTGTTTTCCCCTTATTGAATTTAACAGGTCCTAATGAGTCATATTTCATTGAATCAGTATGTTTCATTTCATGAATTATTATTGAAGTACTGGAGTGTGATGGCTTTCTCTGGGCTGTTAGCTCTCTCAAGATAATCTAGGTACTTAAGAAATATTAAAATTTTATACCAAAAATCTTGTAAAATACTCACGGAACAAAGTTAATGCAAGTTCTACCTTGATAAATAAACCAGCACTTTTTAATAGTTTGGTTTTAATACCCAAAGGCAATAATCCACATTATGGAATTAATGGCCTGTGAAGAATTCTGGAAGGCATAATAAGGGCTTAAGAGTTGTTTTTTGTGTTTGTTTTACTTTTTATTTTGTGTATGGTTATTTAAAAAAAATAAATTAGCATAAAACTCAGTCTGACTCCTTCCGTTGAAACTTTAATTTTCTATAGCTCTCCCAGAATAAGGTTTTGAACAATATGGCAAACAGCAGCCTGAACATAATTGTTATGTCCAAAACATGGAAATTAAAATGGGGAAATGATACTGACTAGTAACTGATGACTAAGATATCTGAAATAACTAAGGTGTTTTTTTTTTGATAGTCTGAATAAAGCACTAAATATATCTGAGAAGGTAGTCTAATATAAAAACCCTGTCAATTTCTCCACTTTAAATAATTTTTATTTTTAGTGTTGTATTTATATTTTAGTGCTTAGTGTTTATATGGATAAAACTACATTTACTTACCTTCATGTAGGTTTGGTATATTCTAAAGAAATCTTTGTAGCAGTTCACAGTACTACATGTGTAACTTATGAACACTTCGCAATTGATATATGACTGACTGAATGTTGTTTGGGTTTTTTTTTCTTTAAGGAAAAAAACAATATTTTGAATTGTGTGGTGGGTGTTTAGGCCAGGTGTCTCATGGTGGTATACAACTCAACTAATATTCCTTATATAGTTTGGAATTGCTCATGTGGTTGAGATCTCTTAGATTAAAATCAGACTGTTCAGTAAGCTTGTTTTTCAATTGGTTCTGTCCTTACAAGCAATCAAATGAAAATTGTTAAAGCATAAGAAACGTTGCTTGCTTGCATAATAAAATAAATCCAGTGTGAATTTAATAGCTGTATGCAAAACTACAAACATTATTAACAAGCTAATCTCAATAATTTGTGATACTTGGCTGGCTGGCTTAATGATAGCAAGTATGGAAACCAGTAATGTATCGTGTTTTTAAAAAAGCAGTTCTCCCTCTAACTGAATCACTATAAAGATTGCTTTTATACCTCTATACATTTCAATTTACATGCATATGTAAATTATACCTAATAATTGTGTAACTCTTAGTATACTTACTGTTCTTATTAAATGCTGGTTAAAATACTTTCTATACTGCTCTACCTCTAAAGTTTTAGCACATTAAAATTAAATTTGCAGATGAATAAAAGGACACTGCTTGAATTTTTATAGCGTAAACTGCTGCTAAAACATTATTATGCCTAGTTTGAAAACATTCCAAATCTAATATTTAACTTACCACAAAAGTAATTGCTCTTGTTACTGCAGTAAGAGATATGCATGCTCTTCCTTAAATTAAACTAGTAGATAATTATCTTAATTTTATGTGTAGTATAGAAATAATTTTTCTGCTGTAGACAAAAGAACATTGTAATCAGGTTTCTTGAAGCCTTACATGGTTTTATTTATTTCCATCAATATGAGCACTTAAAAGTCTTTATACTAACAATAAATACCTTAATGTGCTCAAAGCATGGTAATTCTGATTTTGTAGGAATAAAAGCTTTACAGATTTTGTAAGGAGGTAGTAATGTCCCAGACTAATTGCAATAACTGGAAAAGAGGCCTCCTTCTGACCACCTGAGCCTCTTAAAGCCTGAAAATAGCAGGAGAGGTCTCGAAGTACAACTGTAAATTGCTACCAGTTTAACCTGTTTACTGAGCTACATCTTTGAAAGAAAAAGTAGTGGATATCTGCAGAGTAGGGGTGGAGGAAGGAGAAAGGGTATTTTATCCAGAGAAGACACAGTAGAGTCTTTTAAGTCCTTTCAGGCAGGGACATAGAGATGAATTCAAAGCTTTGTGTTGGGGATGAATGAGAATTACAAAGCATCAGAATCCTAGTGTTCTGTTGTGTTGTTTAGCATCCTTTGGAGTTTGTTTTAACTCTCAGAATCATCTGGGTTCTCTGATTTTCTCTCTGAGTCAGGACTGAGAGGTTTAGAAGATTTGGGGAAAGACTTGGTGGATTTCTCTAGAGTGGTGTGTTTATTTAGTTAAGGGTCTGAGATTGCTGAGTTGGGCATTGTGAGAGTATGATACGCAATGAATGTTAGTAGTGTCTGAGGGCTTGTTGTATTTTATAGCTTTCTTGGGGTGGTTCAAGAAGCACCTGCTTTTATAATGATGTATATGCTAGTTTGCATGTTTTTTATGTTTAAAATTTGTACGCTTTCTGTTTTATGTTGAGCAGATTGGCTAAGAATAGGATACTGCTGTAGATGTATTTGGGATGCTGTTTGATGTAGTAGCAGTGTTTATTGAATCTTCTCATGGTAATTTGAGGGAGTCCAGAAGATAAGAATGTTATCTGTGGATTTTGTGTGAATAATAAAGTGGCACTACATTTAGTGTTTCATTTTTAACTTGGTATGCTGTGAATCAATCAGTATTAGCAGATAAAGTAGTTGTGAGTGATAATGGAATAAACTTGTGTTTAGGCAGGAAATTTGAGTATTGGCCTTGTTCTGATTGAAGACAGACCATGATTTGTTTGGATTGATCAAAGTGGTGGTGGTAACTGTGGAAGAAATCTGTTGCAATCTGGTGAATCTAGAAGAAATCCAGAAAAATAAACCGTTGACCTACTGGTGGCTTGATGGTTTCTGTGAATTCCACTGATTCCTCAGTGAGAGTATTCTCTTGCACGTAGTATGAATGTGGTAGGAATTTCTTCCTTTTGTTGTTTTAATTTTGCCTGGTCTGTGAGTGACAACAGATTGTACACTATTTGTAGGTTCATGTGAGGATGGGCTTTGATGTCATTGTCAATACTATGAAACAGGATGCAGTCTGTGTTATGGCCTAGTAGCAGAGGGGGTCAATTGGTCATTGCTGCAACTTGTGATTTTATAATATCACATATTTCTTTGGCTTCAACAGAAGAATTAGTGATGAAGTCATGAGCAAAACCAGCTATCACCACAACTTTCCTCCCACTGAAAAGAATCTATGAAGTCCTTGACTTTGGTTTTTAAATCAGCAGACAAAAATGAGCTTAGGAGGAGAGGGATCAGATGGGAATATGGACTTGTGTACCTGAAAGATTAGCTGTTCATGTTATAAGATTCCAACTGAGAGGAAAAGAAACTGTGAGACATGAGCAAAGTAAGTAGTTCCTGAGATTCGTTTTATTTTCTTTTATCATCCCTTTACTTTCTGGGAAGAAGGGTAACTTTTGAATTGTATTTCAGAAAATTATTTTGGAAACTTCAACAAGCTGCAATACTTCACTAAGAGCAAAATTGCCTGGTGACTACAGAATGAGGATTATATGGGAACTTGAGAAAGAGCTGACATTAAACATCGCTCTACTTTTTACTGAAATAGCTCCGCTCTCTGAAGCCTGTATCTAGGTATCCCTTTTAGGTCAGTGCTGGAGGTTTAAG
This sequence comes from Campylorhamphus procurvoides, assembly GCA_013396655.1. Taxonomy (NCBI): domain Eukaryota; kingdom Metazoa; phylum Chordata; class Aves; order Passeriformes; family Dendrocolaptidae; genus Campylorhamphus; species Campylorhamphus procurvoides. The sequence goes on along the minus strand of WBMV01007610.1, from coordinate 28,351 downwards.
ACAGCTGGACATGGTAGCAAGACTTCAGATGGCACTTTCCAGAAGTAAAACATCTTAGAGTTGCAGCAGTCAATACCTACCATGATTGGTCCTCTATAATGGCTTTCAATATCTTTGCCTTTAACTCTGATTGGTATCGAGTGTCAGTGGTTAAAGAGCGTAGAGCTGAACTGCCAGCCAGTGCTATGAACACATTTAGAGGTTGCCTAGGAAAGGTTTAGCAAGTTTTTTTATTTGAGGTATCATTTTACCCATGTTTTGATTGAGACCAGGATGCATGTGTTTATTTCTTTCCCAGTAGAAAGCCTGGTAGTTTCTCAACATATGTAGAACCATGCAATGCTTACAGAATATCAGAGAAGGCAGATTTACAAGATCCATTGCAAGTGGGTCTTTAAAACTTCAGCACTGATTCTGCAGTCAAAAATGGAATTTTTCTGTGAGGGGCAGGAGTGGCATCACTATTCCTGTGATCATTTGAAGGGTTGAATCCTTCCTCTTTGCTTTTCTGACCTATGGAACCTGTTATTCCATTTGTGGATAGGAGGATATAACTTTTAATGTGAGAGAGTAGAAAGGAAATGTGAAGACATGAGTGTAGGAAGAGGTGGCTGGTAAGTAGGTTGAGTGCTGTTGAAGAATGTGTGTCTCCTGACAATTGCTTGCCATGTTTTGCAAAGCTTAGGATAGAAAATTGTAATTACAGACATGAAGAGAAGGTTACAGCCTCAGACCACCAGAGGACAGGAATCTAACATTACAGTTACTCAGGAGAACAGAACAGTCACGTATTGCCAAGGTCAAGGCGAAACAGAGGTGCCTGTTGTAGTTCTTACCTGCCTTTACAATTTCCACCTGAATGCAGGTCTACGGACTTGTAATGGTTGCTTAAGTTACATGTGTATTCAATAGTAGGAAATAACAGAATTTTTTTAAGTATTTGTGTAAAACAGGTAGCTTCCTAAATAGCAAGTACTTGGAAATGTAGAAGGCAAAACCCAGATATTTTAACTCCAAAACATATCTCTTGAAAAAAACAGAAAAAAGATGGCTTTAGAAGAAGATCAGTGCAAAGAAACTGATGAAAATGCCATCTCCATAGAACTGATATAAATAAACGATCTGTAGCCATTGCATCTCAGAGGCACTTCTGTCTGTACATGCTTCTTTGCTAGTCAGAGAAACTAATTCAAGGTTCTGATTTATAAAATCATATCCATTCACAAAGTATAATTACCTAATAATCGATTACAAACAAAATAACAGGAATATCAGAATGCCCTGCAAGATGATACTGAAAACCTAATTGTATGTGAGCATGTTCACTGCAATGTGACATTGACTCAGTGACCTTGGAGCAGAGAGGTGTTCTGGTACTCAGCAGAACTGCAGGGAATGCTGACACGAGGATTTGACAAGTGTGAAACACTGAATGCTGGTTGGGAATATATTCCTCAATGTGTCATGGTTAAACAAATCTGATACCAAATCCTCCCTTTCCTTGCCCCCTAAATCCCATTTCAAAGTGGTTTTCTACATTCAAAGGCTAGATGATATATGAAAACTCATTTTGTTTATGGAGGATACATGTCTCTGTGTGAAAAAGACTGAAGCATGTAGGGGTATAACTGCACCATAGATAGGCACTCCTAAATAAATACTTCAGTGAGCCATAGTAATGAAACAATCCTGTTGCTTAACAAAATTGCACATTTGCAAAATAATAAACCTAGTAGCACATCCCACCAGCAAACAGGTCATATCAAAACATTTAGAATGACAATGAGGGAAACTCCCACTATACAATGCTGTCAATAATTTTAAATAAAGCTTTTTGATCACATAGATAACTCTTTAACCTTCACATTTTCACGCTTTTAAAATTAGACCCTCATAACTGAGTTTTGTTCTAGCTTTTCTGTTTCCTTTGGAAAGTGAACATTTTCTTCAGAAACATTTTGATACTATCATGTTATTTGGGTACTCTATTTTATATCTAGAAACCCAGAGGCCATTAAAGGCAAGGTTATGCAAAACATTTGCTATTTTTGTGTCCAGGTGTTAGTTAAAGTGTTGAATGGTAAAGAATTTTATTATTTCTTTTCTTGCTGGCTTTTTTAAAAACTTGATATTGAAGCTTTAGCCTATTGATAAAGCTTCTTGTGCAGATTTGTATATGGTTTAGTTTGTGCTTTTTTTTTTCAAATGTGATGACTGACTCAAAAAGTTCTAGGCATCATAAATCCCTGATATTAAAAGATTTTCTTCCCTCTTCCAATAATTTGTTTTCATTGTTGTCCAAAAATATTTTAAAAGGAAGTACCTATGTGCATTTTTTTTTTTTTGCACTGTAGATTATATGTCTTCTCACAGAAAAAAATGCCTGGTATATATTATATAAATTAAATTGCAAGCCATTCATGTACATTACTGCCCTGCAAATATTATTTAATGCACAGAATACTTCTAAAGCAAAATTTAATAAATGTAGAATTCTCCATAGAGTGGCAGTTGAAAAACTCATAAATTTAGATTACAGTCATGTCAGTGAATTCAAATTAATGAAATGGAATCCTACACAAGCACTACCATGATTTACATATTAATTTCTGCTAATTTTTTTTATGACTGTAACAGACTTGTACTAGTCATATTCGATAAAATACAACAGATTGTGAAAGAAACATTGAGCAGTTGGGCATGATTTATCTGTTGTTCCACTGGATCTTCATTTTCCCAGGAAAATGCTCTGTCTACATTATTAATGTCTGACAATTTTCTTGTATTCATGCCCTGAAGCAGAATATGTCTGCTAATTTTGTATAATGGCTCCTTTCCTAACAAATGATATTTGTTTTTCATATTATGACAATACAAATAAATAAAAAGTAAAGCTAGCTTTGTGGAGTTGGACACTAAATGTGAAACATAGTTCTGTGTGTACAAGTACAAGACTTATTTATTTTAGGTTACAGGGATGTGAATATGATTTTCACTGGATTTTTTACATTTTCCTTCTATACCATAGTCCCCACTTTGATGTTGAACGTTTGGTGTTTTTTTTGTTTGTTTGTTTGTTTGGTTTTTTTTCCCCCGAGTCCTACAAATGTGGGCAAAGAACATGCTTGTTGCCTAATCTGCTAGTAAGGTGCTTCCTTTCAGAAGACAGCCTGTATCAGTGCAGTTGGAGTAACCTTCTCCAGAAGTCAGGTCTCTAATCAAGGATTTTCTTATATTCATTATCTTAGCTTCCCTTCTGATTGAGTGACGTTGTAGAGCAGAATACAGTGTGGGTGGAGGCAATACTGTTTTTGGAAGCTCTGACACCACAGTAGCTAAGTGGTGGGTAAAGTCACATGCAAGGTGTCTAGAAAAATCTCAAAAATTTCTAACAAGTTGAAAAACTAACACATGCTGGTAATTTAAATGATATCTAAATATCATATAACTTGGTAATTAATCTTTCTTTCCTTAGTAGGACTATTAGCATTACATGACTAGTCAAATACTTAATGACACATAATCCTAGATTCCTCCTGCTTGTATGGAGTTGGGAGCTTTTGTGGGAGAAACATTCCATAAAATGTCTGAAGTTGACTGGGTAAGTGGGAATAGTGATATTTTCAAGGAAGAACCTACTTATCTCTTTACTCGTATACAAAATATCATGCTTCTTTTTTTCTTTCTTTTCATTTTGGCAATGAACTTCTCCCCATGGAACCTCAGAAGACTTAATTTTTCTTTTAACTCCGTATCATTTGCATTATTCTGTGCCTTATTTAGACTTTAGAACTTCAAAAAGGGAATATCTGATAATTTTCATGTCCAGGTCACAATAAAAATAAATGAAAAGCTCAATTTTTTGCAAGTTTTTAGGCAAAGGAGTGTATTACACAAACTTAAGTGTGACTACTTAATAATGCTGTAATACTGATACAAACCAAAGTGTTTTAATGACGTTATTGATGTAATGCTTCAGGATATGTTTTGAGGACAAAGGATATTTATTTATGGTCTACTCCAGCCACTACCTATGATAATTATTTACAGGTATTACCCATTCCTGGCTACCCAGAAAGCCTGGCCTCAGCTTCACATAGGTGTTTACGATGCCAACCTGTACATATTTGAGGGGGATAGTTGTTATCTGATTGTCGTGCCTTTCACTAACTGCAATTGCTTACCCATCTAAATATTTTTAGCAATCTCCAAGCTAAATAAAATCTTGTTTCAGTGCCACCACATCTGCATTAAGATGAAAATTAGACAAGTTTGAGGTGATAAAGTGTTTCCAAGTCAGATTTCTTTTCTTTCTGTGCAGATAAAATGAAACAATGAGATGGCTTTTGCTGCATTTTTTTTCTGGCTACTTTCATTTCCTGGTAATAAATTCCTGTTCTGGTTTCATAGCTCAGCCAGTGTGCAGCCTTGTGCTTTTCAGGTCTTTGGAGCTGTCCCTAAGGCAGGTAATATACATCACTAAATGCTGCTGCATCCTCTTAGCACAGTGTGTAGTCCTACAACTCCGATCCTCATGTCTTAGTAATGGCTGTACTTTTTTGGGTTTCGAAATGAAGAGTGAATCAGAGGCTCACTGAATCTAAAGACACTTTATATATTCATGTGTATTTTTACCAGCGTGGAATGCTTTTGGAAGTATTTTCTAAAGGCTCAGAATGATTCATCCCTAGGAACAGTGGCAAAGGGAACAGAAAGTGAAATTTTGTGACCATACACCTACAAATGCTTTTCCTTGAGCATGCTCTTTTTCAGGGGATGGTAGATTTGCAGTGTGGTGAGAGGCATAGCATCCTAATATGGCTGTAATCTGATAAGTGTTTGAATTATTGCAGCCTTTGTAAAAAAAATATTGTTTAAGAAATACTACATACAGAATTATTTGAAATTATCTTGGAAATGGCTAAAATGACTAGTCAAAGTAGGATAAAATTCAAGGTTCATACTTCTATTTTCCCCTGTATTGCACATAGGTTGCATTTCAAAATATTTCCAAGTATGCTTTATTTATTATTGCAGCATTTTTTACATGTACATGTGGAAATGACCTTTTTACAAAGCAACATTAACTAAAAATACAGGAAAGACTATGTTGACTCAGAGCAAGGTCTGCTTAGTTCAGCAACCCTTCTTAGAAGTAGTATCTAGCCTTTGTGCTCTGCTCTTTCCATTGTTACAGGCAGAGAATATCTTCTTGCGTAAAAATTACATTATATGATGAGAAACAAACTGTATCAAAATCTGTGTTTACAGTTGTAAAATGATTTATCTCTGCTAGTTGGTTCTGTATCATGCATTTGGAAACTTTTCCTTTCCCAAGATGACATCATATACAAGAAACTGTGTCAACAGATCAAATAAATCAAGCAAGATTACTTGTCCACAAAAGACTCTGAATTAATCAAACCTGATAGAAGTTTGTGCATTTAGAAGTTTCAAGTGTTTGGGGGAAAAATTAAGGGCAAATAAACTAGAACAAAATAACAGTGTTTGTGTTAATAAACAGAGCCAGTTTTGAGGGACGTATTTTTGCCTAGTGCATTAAAAGTTGATTCTGAGGAAAATATTTCAATAATGAAAGGTTGCTTCCAACTCAATTCACTTTGAATTGAGTTTCAGTGTTTCTCTGAACAAATATTTATTTTGCAGCTCTTGTGAATCTATCATTACTCTTGCAGGACAGAGAGAATGCCTTGAATGGTACAGATTATACGTGTTAGCAATATCATGCATAATAAGCTAAGTGATACTAATTAATAACTTTTTACAGTATTATAGTGGGGCTTCTGGTTAAGTGGTGGAGAGGGTTTCCACGTGGCCTATTGTTTCTAAAATGTTCCTTAGGAATACAATTTGAATTACTATGAAATGGTAAGACTTATTTGCTTACCTTGTCAATAGTTAATTAACAAATCTGTATTCAGTGATAGATTTTCTTAAAAATTAGAGTTTCAATTTGTACATGGAATAAAACAAGAACTGTACCATGAACTTTGTGAGACACAATCTGATGTTCAAGGAAAGTATTTCCTTGAAATTACCTCACTTTTGAGATAATCTTAAAAATAATAGTTTTGAAATTATTTAGTTGCCTGAAAAAAACCAGTTTTCATTACCTGTCCATTCTGGTGTTCATTTAACCCATGATGCTCAATAGCAAGAGTGGGCAAGAAATAGGACATTAGGGGATCTGTAATGTTGGTCTTTTGTATCTTGTTGCCCAGAAACAGGTTGTTTTATGGGATGTTAAGGATTCTTTGAACCTTAATAATAGTGAAGTGTGTGGCTAGTTCACAGAATTACAGAATATGCTGAGTTGGAAGGGACCCACAAGGATCATAGAGAGTGATCTTAATATGAGATAAAACGATTCTCAAAAGAAGACATTTTAACTATTGCAAGTGTTTCTGAAGCTGTGCAACTGATTAGCAATATATATTTGTACAAAGATTAACATTAGATTTGTAGAACATCAGTAAGCAAGGAACCTTTTTTCATGTAAATATATTAAGATTTTAATATGTGTTTTCTAGCATAAACATTTTGCTAACTAATCTAATATGACTATTTGCTATTGTTGCAAGTTTTACCTATTTTTTTTTCCTTGGATGAGGAAACTAAACTTTTCAAAGTGGAGATGCACCTGAAAAAATTAAATAATGCTTTTATCTTTCTGAAATTTTAATGAAGCATTTAATTGTCTGGTTTTTTTGTTTGTGTGGGGTTTTTTTCTGTTTGTTTGGGGTTTTTTCCCCTAAAAAATAGACAAAAGGGGGGAAGAGGAGAACGAGAAGGAGAATGGGAGGAGAGACCAGAAATTAAGCAGTCTTAGAAATGTTTCAAACTCTTAAAACTTAACCTATTTGTTTTTAGTGTGTTTTGGGGTTTTGTTTTGTGGGTTGGGTTTTTTTTGTTTGTTTGTTTATGGTTTTGTTTTTCTAAAACTCTGTACTTTGTTTTACTATGCAGGGTACATGGTACCCCTTAATTAGTGTGTTTGTGTTCATTATAATTTTTTTGGGATTTGGTTGGGGTTTTTTGTACCTAAGAACTAGAACTGAAGTAAAATTTTTCTTTTCTTTCAGTCCAGCACAAATCAACTGGGTTTATAGCCCCTATCTCACAGAACATTTCCTTACTGGATCCTTCTGTGGCATCATGCATGTTATTTGCCATGCCATAGATCAAAATCTTTCCCTTCACTTTATTTATTAATCGTTTCCTTTTGATTGTGGAAAAGGTAGAAAAGAGAAGGCAGAGTAATATCTTCTACTCTCCCGTTGTTCTTTGGATAGAACCTGAGAGACAGAAATCTGTGAGGAAGTAAAAGCTTTTCAAGTTCTTTCTTGATCTATAATTTTGGCCTGGGTTTGGTATTGGAATGATGGAAATGAACAACAATAAAAAAATCCAAAAATGTGGACAAAACAAATGGTCCATATTATGCTAGACCTCTCAGTAATGCCCATGTTCTCAGAAAGTTCAAAGTGTTGGTAGGGAGATCAAATATAGAGCAGCATATTACTTAATGTTGCTTCATATGGATCAAGAAAGGTGGAGAATGACTGCTATCGAAAGCAACTTCTGCAAAGGCTATTCTGCAGCCTGAGGCAAAATTCTATTTGAAGCTTTCAAGTTGTATGTATTTTGTAAAGTGTGGTTTCCTTTTTAATCTTAATGCAACACAGAAAAAAATAAATATTCTTGTTTTTGGAAGAGTCAGTACCATTTTGTGGAGTTTCAAATCCATCAGCATTCATTCTATAAATTGCTTTTCTGACAGTAAAAATTCTTCACTCTCTTAACTGATTTATTCAAATGTGAAATACAAGCACTGATGTGCAATTATTATAGCAAAAAATAAGCTAGTTCTAGATTTGGAACAAGACTCGACATTACCAGTGATGTGTCTGGTGATCTAAAATGAGGCAGATAGGGGAGAAAAGGCCCTCCTGTGTTTATTGTGAGCTTTGTGGGTTCGAAGCATTAAGAAGAGGCTCCAATATACCCTGTGAGCTGGTAGGAGGTTTCTCTTATTTTATGTACAGTTGTTTCGGCCAACACAAGACAAGACCTGAACTTCAGCCCAAAAGCATGTCTGCGATCATAAGTTTAATTCTTATTTGGTATCAATTTGCTGTATTAGATAGCAAGAGAGCATTTCTGAAACATTGCAAAACTTACTGTTCTGAAGCTGCAATAGCTGTGAAAACCTTTTAGAATTAAAATAGCAGCACCCTCTAGTGTGGATTCAGTTTTAGTTGTTAAAATCCTTCAAATAAGTGCAGATTTTTAAAGGGGGCAATAAATCCTTGTAGCACAAAGAACTTTATACTAGCATAAATACGTTGAAAATAGAGGTTTTACTGTAGAAATGTGGCTCAGCTGAGAGATTTACAAACACCTCAAATATGTGGAAACATCTCAAAGATATAAAGCTATTTGCACAGTTGATACTTGTCTCTGCCCTTCTAGAGATGCTAAATTCTAGATCAGGGAAAAAAAATAAATGATTGATTTAAAGAACTTTGAAGTTATACAATTGCATTGACTTGATGCAGAATGACACCATATTATGATAGAACTGAAATGCTTTTTGCTTTATTTACAGTGATTACTTCTCATAAAAACTAATTTATTTTTGAAAAGGTTAAGGAAGGGTGATAAATTGGCTTGCACTTTCCTGTGTCATTAAGCTGCACTTTTAAACCAAAGAACATATGGACATTTATGAGAACCGATGGGGATCTGAAAGTGGTGGTGACAATTAGTGCTTCAATAAATGCTCATCCAACTGCATCCAGCAGGAAGGGTCTTTCATTGAAAACTATTTTGTAGTAATTAAAGTTTATTGCAAAGCTTTTTTGTAAAAACTATTATATGTTTTGAATATATTGTTCTCCTACATATGTGAAACAATGCACAAAACCCACCAGAAGGTAGAGGAATTGATCAAATTAGTTATGTGTGTCTTGTGTGCCATCATGTTTATTTGCAAGTTCTGTGACCCAAGTCTTCTTTCCTTAAATACAGTAACAGTAAACAGCAAATATACTCCTCCCGACCTAATCTAAGCCTCTGCTTTTCATCAAGCATCTTTAGTAGGATCTCTGCTTTGCTTTAGCCCTTCTTTGCATGATTGAAACTTAGGTTTTAATGGGATTTCATCTTGTCAACCTGTTCCTTGCCCTTCTATGTGATCATCTTATTTTCTTTCTTATGAGCTCCTATGACCTCCACAAGCGCTGCTTTCAATGCTGTGCCCAAAATGTCCATGATGTTTCTAGGAATAATTACATCATTTGAATCTCCGCTTTCCTCCTAATTTAACACTTTTTTTGGTTTACATTCCTTGTAATTTAAAAAGTTTTTTCTATTATGTTCTTGAGCCACAGAATACATAATTTGGACACTCAGGGCAAATAACTGCTGAATTTTTTTTCCCCTTTCAAAAAGTTAGCTTCCTTCTGTTAAATATACCTTTTCCAGAAGTTTTGTATTTATGCCTTTGCTTAAGGAGGTGTTAGTTCTGTAGTTTTGGTATGTACTGTATTATTAGATGTACCTATAGTAAATGTATTTATATACTCAATGTATATTATAACTTGAAAATAATTTATTATATTTTCCTTGAACATTTTTGAGCTAAATTTAAGAAAATCTCATTAAGAACTTTGGAGTTACCTTCTAGGATAATTTGCAGCTCAAACTAGAATCAGCTGTAAAATTAACAATGTACCCATTTATAATCAGTTAACTCAAGCATAATGATCCCAGTTTGGGATTGCTGACTTGCTTTTCAAACTGTGTATTTAGAGAAGAGTGAGGGATTTTTGGGTGGATATTAGGGAGAATAAAGAACACGAGACAATCACTTTTGACAGTAAAGTAAAAACATGGGTTTATATTGCCTAAGGAAGTTGTAGAACTTCAGACTTCAGTAGTGCGTAAGAAGAGACATGAAAGCATCTGTCAAGAGTACTGTAGGTAAAGATGCACCTATTGTGCAGCATAAGGACAAATTTGGAGACCTCTTATTCTCTTTGATTCTGTTTAGGAATTAGGTTTTCTCTGGAATGATGTTCTATAGTTCTTACAAAACAATTTGCAGAAATGAAGAATATATTTCTTAAAAATGTTATTGTAGAAGAACTTATATTGGCTTTGTAAAATTCTTTTATGAAATTATAATATGATGTGCAGTGTTAATGATGTTCTTTTCTTGTGAATACTAAGTAATTTTCTCTTTTTGTGGGATCATGTTAAAAGATTAGTTGGGACAAATCAGTAGTAGTTCACTCATTCTCCGTGCTGGTGGTTCATAATACTAGCGTTTCTTGCACAGTGCAGATGATTGAGACAGACAATATTTCAAACTCTCTTCATATATTCTTTAACAAATTCTTCTTTAAAGTTTAACATATTTTCTATTTCCTGTCTCTAGTGTTTAATTTTCTGTAATGTTTGTTAGAATTCCATGTGTTGGAGTTTAGTTTGGGGAAAAGGAGGTTATAACTAAAGTTTCAGTCCCGTAGAATTTATATACATGAGTAATGAAATACTAAAACAATTTTAATGATTTTTTTAAAATTCATTTTGTCTCTCAAAGGGTCTTCCTTATTGTATGGGGAAAAAAAATACTTGAAACAATTGACTGCAGAAACTTCAGATTGCTTCCAATGAAATGTGTGCAAATCTGAAATTGTACCTTTGAGCCCTGCTCAGCCTTTCATTTTTGGCCAAATGGGACAAAGTAAGCTCAAAGAAAACTGATTATGCAAGAGACGAGGAGAGATTTTTCATTTCTACTGCCTTTTCTCTCTTGCTTCTTCTACTAAAATTTTTATCTGATATATAGAGATTTTCCTAGGAGTTCTGGTGTTAAGAATCTGCAGAACTCCAGAATGCTCTGGGCAATGTTCCTGCTGAAAACATAATTAGATTCTATAAAATATCTTCAAATGGAAAGAGAGTGTAAATATAGAAAAGTTGATAATTGGATACTAAAAAGGATTACATTTGGATTTACAGAAATTTTGACCCATAATTCCCATTTTGTCTAAATTTGGAAAAGTATTTTGATGAATGTAAAACAGCAGTCAAGAATTTAGAACCTAAATGTAATTTTTCTGTCTCTGAAGGGGACATTGACTGTCCTATGACGTATGTTTCAGATTTTTTTTTTTTAATAAGAAGTTTTGGAGTGGCAGTAGTACCACGTTAGATCTTTTAAAACATCATACATAAGTGGTTCATGTCTGTGTAAATTGCTCTGGCTTCTGTGAGAAGCAAATTTTTTTATGTGATCCTGTTTAGCCTGTGAACTTAGAAAACAGGTATCAGATCTACATACTGCCCTACACCAATTTTCTGATTAAGATGGTGCAATAAATAAAAAAAAATAATTTTGTAGTCAATAGCAAGAATAGGTGGTGTCTGTGTATAGGATCTTGAAGTTGTTTCTTTCTATTACTTTACAATTTTATTTTAATTTTTTAAAAAATTGTTATTGAAATATTCAGCAAATAAAATAGAAGCATTTGAGACTGGTATGTTTTCTTGGCATTTAAGGTGAGGAATTTATATTTAGATTTAACATTTTAAAATACTGTTGCATTTTGAATCTTACAAGTTTGGTGTTGATCTAAGGATGGATATGGACATCCTCAGTGAAATAAATAAAGCTTATTTCTACATGCTCTTCTTCTGCAAACTCTATTTTTTTCTGTTTCCTCTAGGAAAGAAATTCTCTCTTTAGAGCATCTGCATCTGAATTTTCTGAATTTTCTTTGATATTCCTTTAAATTAGAGAGCAATCATTTTGTAGTCAACATTTCCAATGTATTTCTAAAGATTTTTTTTTTTTACTTGGAAGTTGACTTTGAAAAGTGCTTTTCATGTTTTTATTTTTAATAATTAAAAATATGAGATTTTTTTCTTGACTTATCCTGGTGAGATTTAGAATTCAAGGGGTTTTCTCTTCATTTTCTGCTGGAAAATAAAAAACTAGTAAGAGAAGAGATAAAAAATTAATAATTCCTGGATCACTTCAGCCAAAATCTTTCCCTTGCAAGCTGTCATATACCATTAAAAATGTCACACCATTACAATAAACACTATTATCACTTTGTATACACAGTGCTTTAATTGGAAGAGTCTTTCAGAATATTTTCTTGCAAGATCAGATACTATCATTGTAGCCTAAATTTATTGATGATAGATTACAATGAATACATAGATAGAACATGTCTATACTAAGTTTATATTTATTTGTTCTGCTGTTGCTACTTTCATCTGAAATAGTTTTTCATTCCTAGCATCTTCCTTCTTAATACATTTTCACATGCAGTGATATCCTTCCCACTCTTCATTTTATGAGAACCAAACAAAACTCTTAGAATTAACATGTAAGACTAACAATGTGATGCATTGTTGCACTTCTGTTTTCTTAAGTATCATAGAAGTCTTAGGTCATGAACAGTTGTTAGCAGTATAGAAGCATCAGTCCAGTTTCTTGGGCTTGATGCCAATCTCAAATTTAGCTAAAGTCTGTAAAAACTAAAAGATGTCTTTATCTGCTCATAAAGAAGAAGCTGACTTTGTTCACCTTCTTTTGAAAAATAGTGAGGAGAAAATTAACAGTATGCATCTGTATAATCACCAGAAATTGCTGCTTTTTCACTGTTAAAAGAAGTCAATTTTAATGGAAAACTTTGTTGAAGAATTACTTTCCACTTCTTGTCTTGAGCTCATACACAGATTTCTGCCTGACAGCTAAATCTGCATTTAGCCAGTTGCTTTGTAACTTGAAATGTGGAGTGTTTAATTTATTGGAAGACTGAAGAAGGCACAGGCAGCTTCGGTGTTAATCTGGTCCTGGTGGATTCAAAAATTTGTTAGGCTTTTAGTTTTAGGCTATATTTCTAAAATAATACTGATATAAAAATTTAGTACCTGTTACCTGAAATATATTTGTAAAATAATTCAGACTGAAATATCAGAGGTTGTTATCTTCAAATATTCCAAATGACTTTTTATATGCAGCATGTGTTTTGCAGAGATATTGAAATACAGAAATGGTCATGCTAATCACGTGGATATCAAAGTAGGAAGTGCCCTTGTAAAAGGGGAAACACCTCAAGCTGCCTTTGTGGTAATTTGGATAAGAAGGATATAATTTACAGTAACTGCTGCCCATTGAAGGTGGTAGAAGAGAGCAATACAGGTATGAAAATGCCTCCAGCGTGGTAGGCAGCCTTTGGCTTTGCTCCTTTTTGCTGTCTGAAATAAAACTTGGTCATTTCAAGAATTACAGTGAGCAACAAATTGAAATAGTCTCCATATATTTACATCCCTCATCTCCATTTAGGTGCATAACAACAGGACACTTTACCTTGTTTATTTCAAAATATCAAACCCTTTACATGGATTTGACCTCCTGCTTTTCTATTGTGTCAATATTTGAAGATTATTCAAAACCAGGATGCGAGGATTCCTTGTTTATTACTTTAATTGATGATTGGTGCCTTATAATGCTAGTAGCTTGAAATAATCTGTATATTCATTCAAATCTTTCTTTTTAATTTAAAATGCAATTCAGTGAAATAGCTGCAATCATTTCCAGTGGATTTCTCTGTTTTACACCCAAATAAAATAAAGGCTGTATTTGTTCTGCAGTTGCTTTCACTTCCTTTGTGAAACGAAATACTGCGTCTTAAAGTCCGAAGCCAATAGGGAATTTTCTAGTATAGCCTGCGGAAGTTCTAGTTTTGAAACTGTATTTATTCTTTCTGAGAGAATTAATTGCAATAATGAAATTTTACTTGAAAGGCAATAGATTTTGATCAATTTATCGTCATAAACAATTACACATCATACTAGATACAGTTAAAACCTAAGTTTATTTACTTGCAATTAAAAATAGATTTACTCCCTGGTGAGTAGAACTCCTTATGCAACAAGTGCTTCTTAAGAAATAACTACTTTTACATATGGAATAACTTCTTTCTTCTTTTAAAAAATATATACTAAATGGTTGCTGATTTAGTAGCTGATGAGACCATTTTCTCTCTGCAAAGGTGTTTGATGACTGGTGAAATTAAAATAGAATTTAAAGTATTAGAAATATAACTGACAATAGCAATGCACTTCTAACAGTTAACAATAAGTATGTTGTCTTCATCACATTACTTTCATCAATTTAGCTTTCCTCATGCACAATCTCAAGTGAGCTCAGTTGTTTCTCTATGATCTGAATCAGAAAGTTATTTTCAGAAAGCCTGATCATCACACATCCCTCTGTTTAGTAGTGAATAGATTCTGTTTTTACATATTTGTCTTGCTGTGCATACTTTCACTTTTATTTAAAATGTTGCACCGTTACATAACCAAGATGTTACTTGCTATGTGAATGCTGTACTTGCTCTATATTCACAGACTGGGGATGAGAATACGTCCCAGAAATAGGAAAGATTGTAAGACAAGTTTTCAAAAAACGTATTTCTCAGTTCTTAGGAATTTTCTTTATTTTGAATCATTTTAGTCATTTATGGAAGCAGAAGAAGAAACAACGGAGTTAAAACCAATGTACATATGACCAAAAGACATGTTTAACTACAAAATGAAGTTACGTAAAAAAGCTTTAGAGTTAGAGTATTTTCAAGATCAAGTTTATTTTCATCATTGTTAATGTACAATATTTTAGGATCACAGTCTTTAAAAATATATATACATATTTATGAGGGTAATTATCTTTTGACAAGAATGTGAAAGAAGCTGTGTCCACAATAAGATACAGACAGTAACAAAATAGGGAAAATTGGGAGGTAGTAAAGAAATTACTTTGTTGCCTTTTTACAACAGGAAAAACTGCAACATCAAGTCTTGCTCAATTTGGAACTGAATTTTCAAACATGTAGGGTGTTGTGGCCAAATATAACAGAAGGTCTCAGGTTAAAAAGGGAAATTACTTTTTAATCTTACCATTTCATTCGCTCTTATCCGTAAACATGCTGCATGCTTGGCGAACCTTCTAATTTGTTAATTTAATTATTACACTTCTGCAAGACTTCTTGGTAGTAAAAGATATTCAATTATTTCACAAGCTACAATGATTCTATTCATCTCAGAGGAGCTATTGTATTGTATAATTAATATTGGCATAATCAAAGTACGAGTTTCCTTTGTATGTCACTAGAGCCCATTCCTGCTCTACGTGCTATAAAGGGACGTAACTGCTTAAAATACTTTAAAAACCAGGTCCATAAAAATTTTGTCAGATTTTACTCATCTATTTCCTTGGTACTAGAGCTAAGCACCCATAATTCTTTTATAGTTAAATACATATTCTCAAATAATAAAAGAGAAAACCCACAGGGATTCAAAATATATGAAATTACAAAATAATTACTTTACAAATGAAATTTTTGAAGCAGTAAATTATACAGAATGGTAAAGTTCGATGCGTATATTGTATCTGAAAAAACACATTGCTTCAGACAATTTTTTACTGATTTTGTTCCTTTTTTTCTTCTCTGCCTGCAAAACTATTTCATACTAGTTTCTTTATTTCAGTCACATGGTTTCCATTTTGTTTTGTAGCTTATTTTTTTAGCAAAAGCAAGCAGCCCTCACTGCTAGCTCTTCTGAGTCCCATAATTTTCTAGGCATTCATTTTCAAGGTTAGCATTTATTAGTCCTAATTTTCCTTATCTTCCCTCTTACTCCCTTGCACGTACCTTTTTCAGGCTATCTGCAAAGTGGTTTTGTTCTGTATTTTCAAATCCCTGCTGTAAATTTTCTGATGCACATAAGTAATTTACTAAATTGTCACATGTGGGTATAAATTTTAAGTCAATTTGCACGTCTGAGTTAACATACCTTTGTATTCTTTCTTTCGCTATGAACACTGTCCGTTATTAGGATGGGAGTTTCTTGAGGTCTTTTTCAACCTGTAAAATACCAAGTTTACTAATGATACTTTAAAATGACGAATTCATAAATCTATGTGGTGAAGGGGTGAAAGATTTTCTACTCCCACCATGATTTGTAAAAAAGGCAACCAAGGGACTATTTTTTCCGAATTTTCAGTCTTTGCTAAACAAGGAAGTACTATTTCATTCCTTTTAAGCAATAGCCAGGAAACACATTCAGATGCGTGCAACTTGTTTGTTAAAATTTCCGAAACTAAGCTGCTCTTCAGAACTATGCTCACTCATTTTTATTTTTTTTTTTCCTGGCAGGAAGGCAAGACTTACAGAGTGGTAGTGATTTCTTTTCAGTTCAGGGGAAAAAAGGCATGCTTTTGGGAAAACAAGCACAGACCTTAAATGCAAGCAGTCCAGCTCTATGATTGAATACTTGTTCTTCAAAACCTTGACTCACTTATAACCTTAAATCCTCACAACTATAACAACACCATGACTTTTGACTTTACTGGCATTAATCTGATCTAGAGTAAATCCCATAAAGGCAGCAGTGCATATTATGATATTTATCGAATTTCATTTTCCTCTATGAAAATTTAAAATGCTACCTAAGACTACTAAATAATAAAGAATGTATTAGAATAAATAATATTACTTATGTAATATCCCTGATAAGACTACAGTCTTTGTCCTGGGAAGAGTTAAGTTTACATTTCAAAAGTTTAAAAAGCATTCTTAAAAATATTTACCCTTTCCTTAAAATCTGGAACTTCAAGTCTTCTCTTGAACTATTTTTTTTAAACATGCATGCTCTATCTTACCATTACAGGAACAAGTCTAAGCAGAAGAATTTTTTCCTATAAGCAGGCTTGAGTGGTGAGAAAGGCTGTGATAAGGAGAAAGGCTTATCTTAATAGCTATTCCAAGAAAAATCAAGCTGTTCTGTAATAATTAAGCTGTGAATAGTATTTCTTATATTTACTGCTATAGTAGGCAGAAAAATATCAGAAAGAAAACATTAAATCTGTTTTAAAAATGAACTTGAAAGATGAGGAAATTTACAAAAAGGATATAATTCTTTTCCTTTAGTATTTTTCCAGATTTTCTGTAGAGAAGCCTAGGAAGAATGAAAGATGTTAAGGGAGAAGCAAGTTTTCTCAAATGGATTGTCTCAGAAAAAGCAAGTAGGCAGTAAGAATGTAAGTTCAGGTTTTATATTAGTTGTGTAGTGTACTTCAGGTCTTTGCTAGGACTCGTGTTAGCACTTAATGTGCTGTTATTAGCCAGAAAATAGAGGATGAACAAAGGCAGAAAACTTTGCAGAAGGCCCAGCACCATTTCAGCAACTTAAATAGGGAAGGTTGTGAAGTACTCTTGCAGTGCTGACTTAGTGAGTTGAGTGGCATGGCATGATTGCAATAGAAATTCATCTGGATACCTGCAAGGCAAGACATCATCAGTAATTATTAGAAATGTCTCTAAGTCCTAAAATTACAACCACTCAAATGAAATACTGAATCAGACCAGCATCAGAAAAGGAGTAGTAATACATTAAACTGACTAGCTATATAATTACACTATGTTGTACAGCTGAATGAATCTTCTTATGCTTCTGTAAGGCAATTGCTAGTTCAGAAAGATCCCCAAAACCCAACCAACCAGTAAAAAACCAAAACAGAAAACCCCCACAAAACCAAAGGGAAAAGTAAGATAAAACACTCACTGATAGTGAACAGTGAGGAACACTGAAGGAAATCAAAATTGGCACCACAGCACTGGCATTAAATTAAAAAATTAACATCATAAGAAAGGGAGAGACTTTTGAAAGAGAGTGGCAGGAAATTACCAAAAACTGATAAATTATTTGAAATCTTGAGCAAGTTATCTCATGTGGAGATCATTATGACTGGATCATATAACTTTATTTTGCAGAGATCATTAAATTTGTGATGGTATGTAGCTTGAGGAATTGGATAATTTCTGCTTCAGCATAGCAGGGTATTGATTAGTCCAGTTGCCAAGGAGGCAAACTCTACTTTAGCCAAAGTGGCTTTCTGTACTTCACCCCAGTGCCCTAATCACTATTCTGGGGAGAAGAATCCTTCATCTAACTGGTGAAACTGGCCACTGGGTATCAGTGCCAGGTTCCTGTCTGCAGAACAACAAGCAGTCTGCAGCTTTGTGTCCAGTGTGATGAGCAGGGGAATCAAAACTCCGTGTTCATTGGATGCTTCTGGACTGAAGTCAGGCATATGGATTAAGCCCATGCACACACATACACACATTATTGGTGTGTGCTGAATTTTGACTTCTGGTCTAGTGTTGGCCTCTCACCCTTGTGTCCCTCAGATGTTTGTCCAAGTAGAATTACCACATTGTTAGACTGGTTTAACCTGTCCTGCCAGTGATGAAGACTCTGTAAGCTCCAGAAGCAATGTGTTCTGTTTTTCTTTTTGATGATTGTAATATGATATGGTATCAGTAAAAGTAGGTATATTTCAATAATTTCTTGGTGGAACAGTAAAAACACTGGAATACTCTGATTTGATCACACCATTACAGTATAGGCCAACATAAATTAATTTTCATTTTAAATTTCTGGACCACCACCAAATGAAATGCCTCTGATATGAGCGGTGGTTGTTCCTCATCTGAGATCTGATTACTGTTTTCCTTGTAACAGGAAATGATCTCCCATCAATCAAACCTGCAAGCAAGAAACTGTGATCTTTTCAAAAGATAGCAGAAGGCTTTACAAGTGATATGTGTACTTAGTATTATGGTTCTGGATTAATCTTGACATACCATCATCCTGTACAGATACATCCTAAAAATGTAGGTGTGAAAAATAGGCTAGGAATGAATGTTCAGGGAAATGGTTAGACTTGTGGGAAAACTTACTCGAACAGAATGAAACTACTGGGGCAGTGCATTTTTCAGTAAGAAGGAAACTCTGAATTGATGGAAAGATGTAAGATATTTTGAAAAAAACATAAGCTTCAGATTGATCTGGGGAAGAAAGAGGGATGAAGTCTGATCCAGAAACAGACATTTTGTCAAAATTAGGTGGTCTCTAAAATAAACTGAGAATGATTAAGAGACTCAGAATAATAATGCTTTCATTATTTAAGATAGAGATGAAGGATAAATTCTTTTAAAAGAATTATTTTGATATCACAGTTGTCTAAACAAACAAGCTAATCAGTTAAACATTAGTGTTTGAAATAATAGGGAGATAGAGCAATGTCACTCTTTCTTTATTTTGTTTATTTAGAAACCACAGTTAAATATTGAGAGGAGTGAAATAACTATTGACAGTTAACTTACAAGTTGACTTTTCTTACCAAAAGAAGTTATTGTTTATGAAAAGATTATGAAAAATAGGAGTACATACAAATACAAGCCTGTATTTTAGTTATAGTCTTATTGTGCTGAATGAATGTTAAGCTATTTAGTAATAACAAGCTAGTGATATGCTTTATAGAAGCACAGAGGAATGAGGCATTAACTTTGCTAGTGACTTTTCCTGACTAGTGACTTAATTGGTGCGACAAGGCTAGTTTTTATACTTGGCCAATTCAAGTTCTGTTCTGAAAAGGAGTATGTAGACTTGAGAAGAGAGTATTGTGTCTGTCTCATGCTGTTTTTCTGCTGTCTCCCTGCCTGTGCCCCACGTTGTTATCTAGGTTGCTTCTGTTTTCAGCTCCCAGCATGATGAGCTACTGCTACTTTCTCTGACTTCCCTAGACGTCCTTGGTAGAGCTATTGAAAGTGCAGGAGAGACATTCTGGTTGGTTTTGGTTCTCATGCTGAAACTGCATCATCTAATATGAAGCATGGGGAGGAAGTGCAGAAAGAAGCTTGCATGTTTGATAGCACTGAAGTGGTTCACAATACTAATAGCCACACTAATGACACACAGACTCTTCAGTTTATTATTTACAGAAAATATTGAATCAAGGACTACTTTCTGGAATTATGAGTTTGATTAGAAGAATAAGTCAAGCTGGTAAACATTCCCAGTTTTCCTTTGGGTGTAGATGAACCAAGCTGGCTTTTTGGTGGGATTGAATATGCTCAGTATAAACAAGATTGTTGTAGGGTGAAGTAGGCGATCTCAACCGAGGTATAAGCAAAAGGCAGTCCTCAAAGATTTCTTTTTTTTACTTTGCAAGATTTAAATAGGGATTTGTGAGTTTATCATAGAATATAAATTTATAGAAATTTAATCTCTGGACAGATTTGAAGGTCCTGTTTCAAAAGAAATGGTCAATTAAATCTCTCAATGAAATAATTGTAAGAACTTCAAAGTATTGGCAGAATAATATATTCTACCTCTCCTTGGTTTCTAATAGTAGTTGAGCAACTTTAATTGGAAACTTAAAGAAAAAAAATCATCTTTTAATAGATGCTCAACATGGAAAATTGTAGTCTGAGTAGCAAACACTATAAAAGATGAATCTTACAATGAAGCAACAGGTGTCACAGTACATGCTGTCTGTAATAATCCTAAGGAGAAAGTAATTTAGGTATCAAAGCAGGGAAGAAATATTTCAGATGACCTGCTTTTTGTAGAGGCTAATCAAACAAATTAAAACAATTTACTAGCTAATTAGAGTCCCTTTACAGCAGCAAATGGTACTGTGGTAGTGTTTCAGATAACTCCTCTCATTGGTTTGGAGCACAATATTTAAAAGAGACAGTGGCAAATCTAATTTGATAATTTTAGTTAATTACTTGTATGCTGCTTGCTGGGCTTGCAGAGTAAAAAGCTATACCACGCTTATGTTTGGACATCGTTTTGGACACAGTTCAAACTAATGTTTGAATAATTTTAGTCTGTTTTATAGATTCACTTAGGAGTGAAACACCTTCACTGACTACATTGCATCATTGCATGCATCAGTGCTACATTGCATCAATTTGAGTTTAGCATTTCAAGAAACTACCACAGGATTTTTAAAGCTTTTTTAACAAAGAGTGCTTCTTAGTAATCTCAGTACTTTTGTTTGTTTGTTTTCCCCTTTCTTTTCTACGTTGTATTTGCAAAGAATAATGGCATTTGCACTGTAAGCTCTCTGGGCAAAGACAGAGCTACCATTGTGGAGGGCTTTGCACAGTAACCCTTTTGGGACCTAGTCTTGCTTGCTGTCATTATCCCTCTATTCATGCAATTTGACATATTGAGAAAAGTTATTACAAATACATAAGTCTATTTTTGTCCCTTCTCTTAAAATATAACATTATAAATCACATGTTGTACTAATTGTCACTTGACCTTTATTTTGTTATATAGATTACTTTCTAAAATGGTTTGGAGTGAGTACTATTTCTAACTGAAATATTTTGAGACATCATCCTTCTGAATTGCATTTGAGTTTGCTGACCACACGGATAAAGATAGATGATGTGGAAGATGATGTTTTAATGTGGCCTTGTCTGTTGACCTATTCGAGGCCCCTGAAATACGTATAGGCCCAGTTTATAAATATGTTATGCAGCATTCATTTCTTGAGCGTGGGTTAGAGAGCTCTGATCAGGACAGTATAATGTCTTAAAAACCTGCTGCAAATATGTCATCTTTTTTGGCATGGCTATATAGCTGTGCAATTCTTTGACCTTCTTTTTTTATAGAGAGAAAACTTTTAAATCTGTCGATTATAGTATAGACTAGTACTGTTAACTGAGAAAGAGATGAACGTAAACCCAGTGTTTGTGATTGCTTAATTTTCTGTCTGGTACTGATGCAATTTAAACTGTACCTGTGAAGTTCAAGTGCAATATATTAAGATGTCACTTTTTACCCTGTCCCAACTGATAACCATTATGGTGATTTTTTGCCGTAACATTCACTCTTTTCATAAGGGCAAATGGGCATTTTGCTATCAAAATGTGTTGAGGTGTTGGATCAGAAGCTCTTTTCTGTGTTCTAGGTTTAACTCCCTTTTTTCTTTTCCAAGAACAGGATGAAATGAGAAGGTGACAGACACTTCTTGTTTCTTCCCGACTAACAATCAGAGTTCAAATCCTGTATCTTTACACAGCAAAAGCAATAGAAGATACCAAGTATAATGTTCTTTTTTACTAAACAGAATTTGCTTAATGTACTAAGGTATTACCGTCTTCATTTGTGACTTGCTTATGTAACATATCTAGTCGCAGTCTAAAAGTAAATTATTAAAGCAAAGGCTTGTTTCTTCTCTGTTGTATGTTATCTTTTCTCAAACTAATTTTTCCTACTATGCAAAATTAAAATTCATATAGTGGCTGGCAGTCCAAAGTATCTGTTTGGCAGTCATCATCAATAGCAGTACCCGTAGGCAGAAAATATTGTCACATCAACAACAGAATTTTAAAATGAATCAATACTGAATTTAGGCCACCATGGGTGGAGAGGTTTAACATCTGGTTTGGAAAATAGTGCTGTGGTTATTTTCCATTCTTAAAAATTGTTTCTGCTCTTTTTGACTCCATCAAATGAATTTTGGTATGAAACACTAATAACTGATCCCATGACTGATATGGTAGATTTCTATTTAAGGAAAGCTCTGAATTCTTTTAACATTATCTTCATCCTCTCATTACTTAAATTTAGGGTAATATCCAAATAATTTCTGATGATTAAATCTACTTCAGTAACTGTATTTCCTAAATACCAATTATTTGGTTTGAATTATTTATAGAATGAGTGAGTCCTTATCCTTTGCATCTTATTCTACTTTTTATTGCATGTATTTGCTGTGTTGTGTGAAACTAACTATAAGGTTAGAGAGGAATCATTTATTTGCTTTCTACTACTTAAGGTGCTTTTTCATAACTTTGAGTTTCAAGAGCTGCTTGTTTTTCTCCAAGGGATATCCAGCAAATGAAGACAGCTCTCTAGGAAGTCTTTGCAATACCCCACAGAACACCAAGTAAAGGAGCTAAGCTTGATTTTTTTTTTTAAACTCTATTTTTAGTAATGTGTACATGCACACAATCTATGTGGGTTTTTCATGAGAACAGTTGAATTCTTTAGGTGTCTGAATTTGATAACCATTACACACGCTCAAAAATTACAAGCTTGACATTCTGTTTGCACCATTGGTCAGATAAATTGCTATTCAAAAGAATAGGATAACCTGTGCAGGTAATACCATTTAAGTATTATTTCTAATAATAACTTTGTATGTAGATTTAGCCTCTTTGTATGGATACATTCCATTTTAGAAAGTCATTGTTCTGTTAGATATGTTTATCTTGTTCTTGGCTTGTAATTAGAAAATTAAAGTGATACAAAGATTGAAAATTTGTCAGAATCAAATATCATAACAAATATCAGAAATTTTTAGTAAACATAGGGAATTGTTTTTGCATCTAAAGGCAGGGATTTCCATCATACCCATGTGTATTTGTATGATCCCTGAATGTGACTTTGGTGTTATATTGTCCTGCTTTCTAATCTGCACCTGCTTGTATTTATCCACCTGGTTAAGTGTGAGATGCCAAAATCTATGGCTCTGCCAAATTTAGCTGATGTTAACATGTGTTTATGCCCATATATAGGTCACTGCTTAGTCTTTTATCTCTACCATATGTCTTGCTCTTCAGTGAAAAATTACTTTACTGGTGTGCTGGGGTTTTTTAACAAATAATAGACTAAAACTTTGGTAACTGTTACACAAAGAATGAACTTTCTTTCACTGAGCTTTTTGGTTCCTGCTTATCTTCCATCTTCTGTATATTAAACAAATTATCTGTTTCTCCTGATATTTTCATCTGTAACCACAATTTTTATAACCTCAGGAAATATGTAATTAGAAGTGAGCCAAGGTTTTTGAGAGAGATAAAATTCAATTTTATGATTACAGGGTGCATTCTAGACAGGAGAGTGAGAGCTAGGAAGGATAATTTAAGGGTGTTCAGAGGACAAGAGAAGTTGTGGCTTCTAAAGAGTGCTATGACCCACCCCTGAAGGTGGGGTAGCTGAGGTTATTGTTAATAATAGATCCCTTTGGTTGGATTAGAATAAAACAACACTAAATGACCAGTGTTTATAAATATATATGGCAAGTTTGTTTCAGAACATCTTGGTTGCAGTGGAAAGTAGGTATGTAGCTGTTTACATTATTATCTGTAAATATATAGCAATATAAAAGCATAAAAATAACACTTAAGAAAATATCTATGGAAAAAAAGAAAGAGGAAAGAAAGGATAAGAGTGCAAATGTATCACCACCCGTGGATCCAGCAATGAG
This sequence comes from Campylorhamphus procurvoides, assembly GCA_013396655.1. Taxonomy (NCBI): domain Eukaryota; kingdom Metazoa; phylum Chordata; class Aves; order Passeriformes; family Dendrocolaptidae; genus Campylorhamphus; species Campylorhamphus procurvoides. The sequence goes on along the minus strand of WBMV01007610.1, from coordinate 4,170 downwards.
ATTTGATATTGCAATTTGTGTTTCTTGGTTGAAGTGATGGTCACAGTCTTGATCTGTCGGGGGTGGGGGAAGCCCACAAAACACAAAGTTCAGTAGGTTATTGTAACTTAAGTTCAGATGGGAAGGCCCAGGTACCTCACTTGGCAGCAGGTGAATTAGTATCACACTGATGTAGTACTGTGGATCACATGCGGTCTTCTGGTAGAAGGTCTCAGAAATTAGTCTGGGGGTATTTCGGGGGTCTTGGATGGTTTATGACATCTTCTAAGAACATGACAGCTGCTTCCCATCAGAAAGGATGAATACCTGTGAATGCCCTGTCACCTTCCCTGGGGTGGGAGTTTAACAACTGAGCCAGTTGTGTGAGGGGGGGCACTGACATGATAGAAAGCATTATCCCACCCCTTCAGGGTCTGCTTATTATCACTCTCCTTTATCCTGCTCAAAACCCAGTTGTAGCTAAAGAAAGGTTGGTTTGTTGTGGTCATCCTTTGTTGATGGGTGCTCACCCACTTTCTACCTGGGCTGTTTTTACAGAGGAAAAAGTTTAACCACCATACATGGAAAACCTCTCCTTCTCCCCTTTCCTGGGAAACCTGGAAACCAGGTGCAAACCTGGCCTCAGAAAAACACCCTGTTGCTTTTGTAAATGACTGAGTGTTTGAGTCATTAACTCTTAACATTTCAGTCTCCTTTTGTCTTGCTCCATCTTTGTTCCTGGTCTGCATCAGAAGAAGCATAACCATCAGGTAGCGGGAGGTGATTTTGCCCTTCTACTCCATTCTCATGAGAGCCCACCTAGAGTACTGCATCCAGCTATGGGGCCCCAGGCATAAGAAGGATGTGGAATTCTTGGATTGAGGCCAAAGGAGGGCCACAGAGATGATTGCAGGGCTGGAGCACCTTTCCTGTGAAGCGAGGCTGAGAGAGTTGGGGTTATTCAGCCTGGAGAAGAGAAAGTTCCAGGGAGAATTTATTGCAGCCTTTCAGTATTTAAAGGGGACCTATAACAAAGTTGAGGACAAACTTTTTAGCAGGGCCTGTTGTGACAGGACAAGGGTTAGTAGCTTTTAACTCAAGGAGGGTTGATTTAAATTAGATATAAGACAGATTTTTTTTTTACAATAGGGCTAGTGAAACACTTGCACAGGTTGCCCAGAGAAGAGGTAAATGCCTCATCCCTGGAAACATTCAAGGTCAGGTTGGAGGAGGCTCTGAGAAACCTGCTCTTGTTGAAGATGTCCTTTNCCTTTCAGTATTTAAAGGGGACCTATAACAAAGTTGAGGACAAACTTTTTAGCAGGGCCTGTTGTGACAGGACAAGGGTTAGTAGCTTTTAACTCAAGGAGGGTTGATTTAAATTAGATATAAGACAGATTTTTTTTTTACAATAGGGCTAGTGAAACACTTGCACAGGTTGCCCAGAGAAGAGGTAAATGCCTCATCCCTGGAAACATTCAAGGTCAGGTTGGAGGAGGCTCTGAGAAACCTGCTCTTGTTGAAGATGTCCTTTCTCATTGCAGGGGGGTTGGACTAGAAGACCCTTGGTTCCCTTCCAACTCAAACTACTCTATGATTCTGTGACCTTTTTGGTGTTGAGAATCTACAAAACTCCTTATGTTGTTTTCAACAGTATTCATTAAGTAATAGCATTTTAATATTATTTTCAAAGATGAAACTTATTTTGCTAGTCTGCTGTAGTGGGTGATGGGAAGAAGAAGGAAATGGGTAGGCCAAAACAGGCTCTTCCTCGTAAAAGGAAGAGTAGCCATAAAAGCCACTGAGCTAATGGAATAGCCTGATTATCTTTTCCGCTTTCTTCAGTGGGTGTTTGCATAAGAAGAAAGACTCTTAATTATGGTAATACAAGCTTAAAGGTGACTGACTAAAGATACATACAGAACTGTACCTTTTCTAGAATTCCAGTGATCCTTTCTGCCCCTAATTACAAATATTTTTTACCATAAATCTGATTGTTTCAGCATGCTTTTGAGCAGATTTGTTCATGAGATTAATGTGAACAGATGGTAAGGTGAGCATCACAGCAAGCACCTAAAATATGGACCTCGACTTGAAGGTTTGTTTTGTTCCAGTAAAAGACAATACTGGTGCTGTATAACTGTGATACAAAACACAATAATATGCACATTTCTTTAGAAAAGGAAAAATCCTGGTTTGTGCAGCTGTTTGAATTTGAATGGCTGCCGTGGAAATTAGTTTAATTTACATAATGATTTCATGGGCTAAAATATTAGCAGTCCTATAAATGACTGAAATGTCTGCTTACTAATGCAGAGCATTTGTGCAGTTATTACAAATGTCTAACATAATCTTTAGGCAGAAATACAGACTGAGAAAATTGTGTGTGAAAATAAAGCACTTTTTTGCTATAACTGTGCCATGTCTGTTAATCTAAGGAAAATATTCAATCGCCTCCATCATTTTGTGTAATTGATCATTGCAAAACAAAAGCTCTTTCTATTACCGTCTGAATGCATTTGAAGTTGGGATTTTTCCTTTTCTAAATTGATTATTGAATGAAAAATAGAACTAATGAATGAATGGATAAATACGATATGCTTTTGGACAAGCAAACATGGTTGTTCTGAAAGGAATATTTTATTATTTTTTTTCATATACAGGGCTGCTTTTAGAGAATCAGTTGTTATGTGAATTCTGTTAATTAATATGTTTGGCTGAGATTTATAAAAGATGTTCCCACTGGTACTTTATCAGTGGTTATAAAGAAAACTAGTTTTTGTGTTTAAGTAGCAGGGTTTGCAAGGACCCTGATTAAATTTGCAATATGTGATTAAAATCACAAAATCACAGAATATGCTGAATTGTAAGGGACCCACAAAGATCATTGAGGCCAACTCCTGGTCCTACACAGGACCATCCCCAAGAGTCACACCATGTGCCTGAGAGTATTGTCCAAATACTTCTTGAACTCTGTCAAACTTGGTGCTGTGACCACTTCCTTGGGGAGCCTCTTCCAGTGCCCAGCCACCTTCAGAGTAAAGAACCTCTTTCTACTATCCAACTTCAACTTCCCCTGACACAACTTGAGGACATGCTGTTGGGTCCTGTCACTGGTCACCACAGAGAAGAGAGTGCCTGCCCCTCCTCTTCCCTTCACAAGGAAGTTGTAACTGCAGTGAGGTCTCCCCTCAGTCTCCTCTTCTCCAGGCTGAACAGACCAAGTAACCTCAGTCGCTCCTCATATGGCTTCCGCTCAAGGCCCTTCACCATCCTTGTTGCCCTCCTTTGGACACTCTCCAATAGCTTAATATCTTTCTTATATTGTGGCACCCAAAACTGCACACAATATTCAAGGTGAGGCTGCCCCAGTGCAGAGCAGAGCAGGAAAATCCCCTCCCTTGCCCCGTTGGCCTGATGCCCCCCAGGACATGGTTGGCCCTCCAGGCTGCCAGGGCACTGCTGACTCATATTCAACTTGCCATCCACCAGGACCCCCAGGTCCCTTTCCACAGTGCTGCTCTCCAGCATCTCATTCCCCACTACATCCAGGGTTGCCCTATCCCAGGTGTGGAATCTGACACTTTCCCTTGTTGATCTTTACATGGCTGGTGATTGCCAAAGTGCATGATGCCTTGATCAGTGAAGGGTGGTTTCCAGTTGTCTTGAAGTTTGGACTTCTTAATTTGTTTGCACTGTTTTATTGAACATAGGCTTTTCAATGTATTCATAAATAATATTTAAAAAAATTAAGCAGTGTTATGAGTCAATTTGCTGTTGACTTACTCCCTTACTTAAAGGAGCACAAACAATGAAAATTTTCCAGAGAGCTTTATTGAATTGAGTGTATTGCAAATAAAATGGCAAATGGAAATCAATATACCTAAATTTAAGGTGATGTAGATGGCAGAAGAAAAAAATTTTAGCTCTGTATGTAAAACTGTGGGCTCTGAGTTGACCATTACATGATAAAGAAATCCTGGGGTTATGACATGTAATTCTCTGAAAATGAGATGCTCAATAGCAGGCAAAGAAAGTACTATGAATTCTCAGTAAAAGAACAGAGAATAAAACACAGTGTGTAAGACCCTATTTATTCATGATATTCTTACATCTTGATGAATGCCTGCAGTTTTAGGTACTGTATTTCAAAAAGATATATAAATAAATCATCATCATCATGGCTAGACT